>SJYC01111793.1:0-35432 GCA_006408675.1 Madoqua kirkii
TAATATACACATTTCAACGCTCTTCCCTCAAATCACCCCACCCTCGCCTTCTCCCACAGAGTCCAGAAATCTGTTCTTTACATCTGTGTCTCTATTGCCGTTTCACATATAGGGTCACTGTTACCATCTTTCTAAATTCTGTATATATGCGTTAATATACTGTGTTGGTGTTTTTCTTTCTGCCTTACTTCATTCTGTCTAAGGGCTCAGCTTTTTAAACACTTTCTCTCCTGATAGCAGTTCTTCAAAAAGCCCCCAGGGGGGCGGCTCAGCCCCTAGCTGCGGAACTATGATCCTGCCAGCCACACAGCAAGGCCAAGAAAGGAGGCAGGAAAGAGCCTGGAGATGCGTGTCTGGGAGTGACTTCGGCGCGCCGGCCGGCTGGCGTGCTGGGCCTGTGGACGCAGTCGAGCTCTTTCCCTCGTGGCCTCATTCTTGAGTGTGAGCAGCGTCTGCGTGGCCAGCTTCAGATACATCAGAGGCCTTCTGTGCGCCTGGAGTTCACAGCCCCTGAGGTGCTGGGCTGGGGGGGTCCTGGCACCTTGAGAGGCGGGGCCTGGAGTGGCAGAGGCTGCTGGCGCTGGGAACAAGACCGGACCCCCGTGCCCCTGTTGCGGCTCAGGCTGGCACCCGGCGAGCTCGGGACCACCACCGGTGGGACTGACCCGTTACCCGGGGTGCCACGGCCTTTGCTGTGGGGCTTCCCCCTCTGGGCTCAGGGGGTGGGGGGCACTCGCTGGAAGAACCAGTGAGCAGAGTCTGCGTCCTAAAACCCTGGAGCCCTGCTTCCCTGGGCCTCGGAACTGCTCCGTTCCCCGAGCGCCTGGTCAAGGGGCCCTGATTGGCCTTGGTGCTGCCTGGACCCAAAGGCAGACAGACGTGCTGCAGGGAGCCGGCTTCCCCGAGGCCGGCTGTGGGCCCCCAGCAGGCCGGCTGAGGATGGAAAGTTTTCTGGGGAGGAATGTGTGCGGCGTGGCGGGAAGGTGCATTCCTAGGAGGAGGCCGGTGAGCAGGACACTCATTTGCACAAATTAGCCTTTTAGATGGCGAGGCTGCTCACGCAAGACTGCTCGGCACAGGGCGGCTCCTGGGGGACTCGGTGTCCGGGGCATGGCCGCAGCCCTGCCAGCCCCGACATGGCCTCTCCACCCTGGCCGGGAGGATGGTGGGGAGACAAAGGGCGCTGTCCATGAACAGTCAGCACAGGGCAGGCCGTGCGGCTCCAGTCCCCCCAGGCCGACGCCTCTGCTGGAGCTTTGATGACAGGCGCCGCTGCCCTGCCCGGGGAGGCCGGGACACACTGTGCCCGCTGTGTCCCGAGTGACCCTCCGAAAGGCTGTGACCCCAGCGGCGGGCAGGGGCCGGCGCAGTGTGGGGCGCTCATCCGTGTCTGAGCAGGAGGCAGACCCCAGCCTTGGCACCCACTGTGCACCCAGGCCACTCCGTGCCTGCTGCTTGGCCTCCCAGTCCTTGGACCTCCAGAGCGTCCTGCCCCAGATCTGCGCTGGTCACAGGACGGGCCGTTGCAGGGGCAGTCCTCTGTAGAGATGCTGCAGGCCACAGCACTTCACACAGCCCAGGGTCTGGGGATCCCTGTGGCCTCTTTGAGGGGACCAACCCTGTTGGCCCAGAATCCCATGAGAGCCCCCTCAAACTGAAATGAGGTTCTTGGAGGAGCTTGCCCCACTGGAGGAAGAGGACCCAGGAAGGCCACCTCGCTCCTGAGGCCCTTGGTGTATCCCTGCGGGCTGGGGAGCCTCAGGGACGGGGCGGGGTGCTGGGGCCTCTGGCTTTGGTGAGGGGGTGGAGCTGGCGGGCAGGGCGCCCTCAGTCTCCAAACGCTTGTCCCCAGGCTCCCAGATGCCCCTGCCTCGGCCCTGGCAGGCCGCTGCCCTCTTGGAGGTGTGCTGGCTTCTGGGGGACACCGAAACCCAGGTAGGAGCTGGCCGGGCTGCGTGGTCAGCCAGGACCTGCCTTTGTGTGTCTCCCCCAGGACTGTCCCAAGTGAGGCTGTGGGCACAGCCGTAGCTGGGGCCGCGGCAGGCACGGATTCCTCCCCTGCACCACCACTCAGGGCCTGAGACATCCCAGGCCCGGGGCCCTCATCCCCTGTCGCCCCTGCCAGGGACTCTCCAGGGATGCCGCTCACTAGCCCCACAGCCAGGGTCGTCAGGATGGCCTCCAAGTTGCCCTTGGTGGAGACCAGCGTCCCAAGGCGGCAGGTTAGTCTGCCCCCCCAGCAGTGGGCATCCTCCCAGGCCTGTGGGACGCGCTCTGTGGCGCTGCTCGGCCCCAGTGCGTCCTGCCCGTGTCTGGTGACTGGCTCTGGGCACGAGGTTTGCCGGGAGCCCTGCGTGCAAGGCTCCCAGGACACAGGCGCTTCACGGGGCTGGGGTGCTGCTGGGCACGTGGGCTTCCGGTGGCTCAGTTTCCCCACCTGTGAGACGAGGGCGAATGAGGCTCCAGGGAGGACGAGAGGTAGGGAGGCCGCAGAGACACAGGTTCACTCCAGGCTGCCCGCGGGCAGGAGCCGAGGCCCCTGGGCTGAGTCCTGGGATCCCGAGGGCTCACCTGAGAAGCAGCCAGAGAGGCCCGCCTGCCGCCCGCAGCTCGGGGGTGGGCACCCTCGGCCCTCCACCGGGCTCGGGCAGCTCGGGGGTGGGCGCCCTCGGCCCTCCACGGGGCTCGGGCACCTCGGGGGTGGGCGCCCTCGGCCCTCCACCGGGCTCAGGCAGCTCAGACCAGCTCAGGGGGCCCCTCCCTGGGGGCTCGCTGGGGAGGGCTAGCTCCATCCTCACCGGCACCCCCTGACCTGGAGTCGGGCTGGGCATTGCCCGGCAGTGAGGACGCAGTGGGTCAGGCCATCCTGGGCCAGCCCTGGCTGGGCCGAGGTCAATTAGGGGCTGTAAAGGAAACATGGCTACGGGACTTCTTTCCAGAAATAGGACTTGCTGGGTTTATGGTGCGTAATTCTGTGGAAGAGTTGGGAAAACAGTACTATCTGAGTCACGCTTAGTGGCTCCAGAGAGGGTGTGGAAAGGCAACTCCCCATGCCTCCTGCAGCCCCCCAGCCAGGCAAGCTGGGTGCAGAGGCCACCGCATGGGTTTGGGATGCTGGGGACAGGATGGAAATTCAAGATTTTCTTCCCCAGTTTGAGCTTGCTTCCTCGACCAGCTCCAGCCAAGCCCAGGGTGGACCCTGGTACCCCAAACCTGAGATGCCCACACAGCTGCTGCCAGGAAATACCAGCCGCAGTTTAGATTTCAGGAATCAGATTCTCAGAAATCAATCTTTCATGCTCTTGCGCTTCAGCTTGTGAAGACAAGGCTGTTTTTCTTGGCTGCTCGCTCAGGGTCCTCCTGACGAACTTCCGGGTCAGCCCCCTCCCAGCCGGCTCACCCCCCCGTGACCAGCCTGAGAACTAGAGTGGATGCTGAGAGGGTTTTCTCAGTGATGCCGCGATCCTGATGCCGTGTCAAATGCATGCCGTCTGCTCACGGTCAGCTCACAGGCTGGACGTCATGGGGAGTTCCTCAGTCCCTGAGTTTCCCTTTGGGTTGGGACCACACGTCCTTTATTTAACACAGTTTGGCGTCTATGAAAGTGAACCAGAAAGGACAGGGGCTGGCCACGCTGCTCTGCGGTTGCATGGATGCCCCCGTCCCCACCACTGGCCACCCCCACGTTTGTGTGGAAAGCTGCCCTCAGCCAGGGCTGGGTGTGCCCACAAAGCTGTGTGTGTGTGTGTGTGCGTGTGTGTGTTCGGAGACTTGGGACGGTACCTGGGCCCCCTGAGAGCAGTCCATGGGCGCTGCCCTCTGACACGCGTGTCTCCTTTCCCTCCCACGTGCGCCGAGAAGGGCGGTGGCAGGGTGTGCCCGGAGAAGGAGGGTGGAGGTGAGACCTGGACATGGCAGCGGCCCCGGGTGGAGGGCAGGGCCGGAGGTGACCAGAAGGCTGCACCCACCGGCAGGAGCACCTGGAGCTGCAGGCGCGGGCACTCGGCCACCGGCCCCTCCCCCGGCCATGCAGCCAGGAACCGGCGCAGCTGAGCCCGCCTGCTGAGCAGCATGTTCTTGCTGAAGCCCTGGTGCCCGCGCTCTGCACGACCTGCTGCCGGGGCGTGCTCAGGAGGGAGCTGCCTGCAGGCCGATGGGTCACCTTACAGCCTCTCGCCCCAGCCTTGTTTCCCAGCACTGCTGTCTGTGAGCCAAGAGGGAAAAGCCCGTGGAGATGGGAAGGCCTGGGCTCCCAGGGTGGCCTGAGTGACTGGCCCCTCATCAGGGCTGTGGCCTGGGGCAGCCGTTGGTGCAAAGTAGTGAGAACAGGAAAGCCTCAGCTTTTAATACAGATGGCCATGGAGGCATCACCCCACAGCTCCCCAGGGGTGGCACAAATGTCGGTGGAACATCAGGGGTCCCAGCTCCAGAGTCCCAGCAGGGGGACCGTCTCAGTGTCAGGGGTCCCAAGGGTCCCAACTCCAAGGGTCCCAGCATGGGGGGAGTCTCAGTGCCAGGGGTCCCAGGGGTCCCAGGGCTCCCAGTGCAGGGGGTCCCAGCATGGGGAGGCGCTCAGTACCAGGGGTCCCAGGGGTCCCAACTCCAAGGGTCCCAGCATGGGGAGGTCTCAGTGCCAGGGGTCCCAGGGGTCCCAGGGCTCCCAGTGCAGGGGGTCCCAGCATGGGGAGACGCTCAGTGCCAGGGGTCCCAGGGCTCCCAGTGCAGGGGGTCCCAGCATGGGGGGGGGTCTCAGTTCCAGGGGTCTCAGGGGTCCCAGCTCCGCTGTCCCAGCCCCAGGGCCCCAGCCACCCCTGTGGCTGGCCCATGTGGCTGGCGGGGGCGAGTCTCACCCTCCCTTTGGACCCTCCTCCTGACCTTGGTGAGGTTCACAGTGAGAGGAGGCTCTTATCAGCTGTTCCCCCTCCTTCTCATTAAATCCTTATCAAACAATAGTGCCAGTGCCGCTGAGACGCCACGGGTGCAGGGTTACGTATTAACTCTAATTAATGTGTACGGCAGAGGCTGGCTCAGACCACAGTCCACAATGGGACAGCAGTTTCCAAGGACAGAGGGCCCCTCAGGCCACAGAGCCTCCCCTCTGGGCCAGGCCAGAGGCCCCTCCCCACACTGGCCACTCCCCTGTCCTCCCCTCTAGAGCAGCAGGAGCACTGGGGAGGGCACCCGGAGGCCAGTCTCCCAGGCCCTGTGGCTGGAGGAGCAGCCCCTGCCCATCTCTGAGACTCAGCACGGGCGCTGGGCTCCCTCTGCGTCCCCTGCCCTCTGTCCTCCTGCCACAGGGGACCCCCAGAGGCCAGCCTTGACCTCTACACCTTCCATTTTCTCCTTGTCCAGAGCCAGCTCAGCCCAGATCACCTCCTGCCTGCCCTTCCCTCCGCCTGTTCGGGAGCCAACCTAGACCTGTCTTACCCACAGTGAGGACCACAATGGGGTCTGCAGCGCAGCCTCAGCACAGACCCCAGGCTTGGAGAGTCTGCCCAAAGGCGTGTTCTGTCCCTGGACCGCTGTCCCTAGCTGTCCCGGGCGGCACCCAGGCCCGGGGTGTGCCCACCAGGGGGTACAGGTGTGGACCAGCCCCACCTGGGATGGCTCTGGGCCCTGGATGAGCCGAGGCCTGTTTCTGAGTCCGCAGGGGCCTCCATGGGGGTTGGATAAGGAGGCTGGCTCCAGCCGGTGGTGGAGGGAGGCTGGAGCTGGGGGTGGGGGCCATGGGCATTGGAGAGGTGAAGTTCGGAGGGTGGGGCGTCCCCGCCTGAGAATCAGCTCAATGAGACCCAGGGTCTGGGGCGGCAGAAGGGACAACGGACACATTGGAAACCGCCCCTCCCTGCCCAACACAAGCGGGCTCCCCCGGCCGAGTCAAGTCAAGGCCTGTGGTGCGAGGAGCTCAGTGCCCTCAGTCAGCCAGGTGCTGCTATGCCAGCCTTTCGACCCTGGGTCCCCTGTCCTGGGGGTTCTCAGGTCCCCGCTCTCCATCCCCTAAGCAACGCTCCCTATTAGAGCCACAGGAGGGGGCGGGGCCTGGGCTGAGATGGGGCAGGGCCGAGCCCAAAACGCTCAGTGCCAGGGGTCCCAGGGCTCCCAGTGCAGGGGGTCCCAGCATGGGGGGGGGTCTCAGTTCCAGGGGTCTCAGGGGTCCCAGCTCCGCTGTCCCAGCCCCAGGGCCCCAGCCACCCCTGTGGCTGGCCCATGTGGCTGGCGGGGGCGAGTCTCACCCTCCCTTTGGACCCTCCTCCTGACCTTGGTGAGGTTCACAGTGAGAGGAGGCTCTTATCAGCTGTTCCCCCTCCTTCTCATTAAATCCTTATCAAACAATAGTGCCAGTGCCGCTGAGACGCCACGGGTGCAGGGTTACGTATTAACTCTAATTAATGTGTACGGCAGAGGCTGGCTCAGACCACAGTCCACAATGGGACAGCAGTTTCCAAGGACAGAGGGCCCCTCAGGCCACAGAGCCTCCCCTCTGGGCCAGGCCAGAGGCCCCTCCCCACACTGGCCACTCCCCTGTCCTCCCCTCTAGAGCAGCAGGAGCACTGGGGAGGGCACCCGGAGGCCAGTCTCCCAGGCCCTGTGGCTGGAGGAGCAGCCCCTGCCCATCTCTGAGACTCAGCACGGGCGCTGGGCTCCCTCTGCGTCCCCTGCCCTCTGTCCTCCTGCCACAGGGGACCCCCAGAGGCCAGCCTTGACCTCTACACCTTCCATTTTCTCCTTGTCCAGAGCCAGCTCAGCCCAGATCACCTCCTGCCTGCCCTTCCCTCCGCCTGTTCGGGAGCCAACCTAGACCTGTCTTACCCACAGTGAGGACCACAATGGGGTCTGCAGCGCAGCCTCAGCACAGACCCCAGGCTTGGAGAGTCTGCCCAAAGGCGTGTTCTGTCCCTGGACCGCTGTCCCTAGCTGTCCCGGGCGGCACCCAGGCCCGGGGTGTGCCCACCAGGGGGTACAGGTGTGGACCAGCCCCACCTGGGATGGCTCTGGGCCCTGGATGAGCCGAGGCCTGTTTCTGAGTCCGCAGGGCCTCCATGGGGGTTGGATAAGGAGGCTGGCTCCAGCCGGTGGTGGAGGGAGGCTGGAGCTGGGGGTGGGGGCCATGGGCATTGGAGAGGTGAAGTTCGGAGGGTGGGGCGTCCCCGCCTGAGAATCAGCTCAATGAGACCCAGGGTCTGGGGCGGCAGAAGGGACAACGGACACATTGGAAACCGCCCCTCCCTGCCCAACACAAGCGGGCTCCCCCGGCCGAGTCAAGTCAAGGCCTGTGGTGCGAGGAGCTCAGTGCCCTCAGTCAGCCAGGTGCTGCTATGCCAGCCTTTCGACCCTGGGTCCCCTGTCCTGGGGGTTCTCAGGTCCCCGCTCTCCATCCCCTAAGCAACGCTCCCTATTAGAGCCACAGGAGGGGGCGGGGCCTGGGCTGAGATGGGGCAGGGCCGAGCCCAATCTCGACCCGGCTGCGGGACCCCACAATGCCCATCCCTTCAGCTGCAGACAGACTGAAATTGGGGGTAACTTGTGGGGAATCATGGTGCACTGCTGTAGTTTTACTGCCCTGGTAGAGTTGCATGTTGTGGGGTTCAAGTTGAAAAGCAATGTGCCCTATTGATGAAAGTGAAAGAGGAGAGTGGCTTAAAGCTCATTCAGAAAACGAAGATCATGGCATCCAGTCCCATCACTCCATGGGAAATAGATAGGGAAACAGTGGAAACAGTGTCAGACTTTATTTTGGGGGGCTCCAAAATCACTGCAGATGGTGACTGCAGCCATGAAATTAAAAGATGCTTACTCTTTGGAAGGAAAGTTATGACCAACCTAGACAGCATATTCAAAAGCAGAGACATTACTTTGCCAACAAAGGTCCGTGTAGTCAAGGCTATGGTTTTTCCAGTGGTCGTGTATGGATGTGAGAGTTGGACTGTGAAGAAAGCTGAGTGCCGAAGAATTGATGCTTTTGAACTGTGGTGTTGGAGAAGACTCTTGAGAGTCCCTTGGACTGCAAGGAGATCCAACCAGTCCATTCTGAAGGAGATCAGCCCTGGGATTTCTTTGGAAGGAATGATGCTAAAGCTGAAACTCCAGTACTTTGGCCACCTCATGTGAAGAGTTGACTCACTGGAAAAGACTCTGATTCTGGGAGGGATTGGGGACAAAAGAAGAAGGGGATGACAGAGGATGAGATGGCTGGATGGCATCACTGACTCGATGGACATGAGTCTGAGTGAACTCTGAGAGACAGTGATGAACAAGGAGGCCTGGCGTGCTGCGATTCGTGTGGTCGCCAAGAGTCGGACACGACTGAGTGACTGAACCGAACTGAGGACATGTCCATCTGCAGATGAATGGATAAGGAAGTTGTGCTACATAGAAACAATGGAATATTACTCAGCCATAAAAAGGAATGCATTTGAGTTGAGTCAGTTTTCTAATGAAGTGGATGAACCTGGAACCTATTTTCAGGGCATCAAAGGAGACAGATGTAAAGAACAAACTTTTGGACTCAGTGGGAGAAGGCGAGGGTGGAATGGTTTGAGAGAATAGCATTGACACATGCACATTACGAAACGTGAAATAGATGCCAGTGCAAGTTTGATGCATGAAGAAGGGCACCCGAAGCCAGTACTCTGGGACAACCCAGAGGGAGAGCATGGGGAGGGAGGCGGGGGCAGGGTTTAGGATGGGATGGACACATGTAAACTTGTGAGCAATTCATGTTGATGTATGGCAAAAATAATATTGTAATTATCTGCCAAATAAAATTGACTAATAAATTTTTATAAAAAAAGAAAGAAAAAGCAGTGTGCCAGGCCCACCACGCCGCCTTGGGCCCCCAAGTCCCAGGAGAGGACCAGGCCCCAGTTCTGCTTCCTACTTTTGGGTCACGGGGGCCAGCTGGCCAAGCCCCCTTCAAAGAGGAGGTGGTTGTTAGAGCAGGAGGACCCCAAAAAAGATACCTTCCCCTCAATTTTGCTCTGAATCTAAAACTGCTCCAGAAAAATAAAGCCTTAAAAATGTTAAAAAGATAACAAAAGTAAGAAAAGACAGCACTGTCCTGTCTGGACGGGACATGCATTTAGGGTTGAGGATGAACAGGACTTGGCGATGGTCAGGGCCGTGACACTGGGCTGGTGGCGCCTCCCTGGTCTGGTCCAGGCCCTTAGCCTGGAGGGGGCCGGGCTGGCCTTTTGAAAGGTGGGTGGGCTGTCAGCCTGTGGGGCCAGGGCCAGAGGAGGCAGGGGCCCAGGAGCTTTGCTCCCCTGGCCTCATACCTTCCTCTGGGGACACTCGCTGGGGCCTTGTCACCACCAGACCTGAGAGCCAGTGTGGTCAGGGCCGTGCTTAAGGGGTGAAGGGTGTGGGGCAGTGATGGCCGTCCCCAGAACCGTGGCCTGGCCACACCCCTGCCCTCGCAGCCCTGAAGCCTCTGCTCTGTGCGTCTCTGTGCTGCCCTGGGCCCTGAGTGGTTCATGGCACCCTCATCAGCAAGAAGTGAGGAGCCGTCAGGAGCAGTTGACGGAGCTGGACACTGTGTCCTTCGAACAGCGAGGGAAAGTGGAGGGGCTGGGCGCTTGTCAGAACAGAGGCGTGCTCCCTCCCGACGGTGGGAGGGGCTCCTGCCTGGACTCGGGTGGGCAGGCGCGGTGCCTGCAGCTCCGCGATTGGATACAGGGCTTCCAGGACAGAGCCTGGCATGGCCACCCGCCGGCTACTCCCGGAGACCCGCCGCCTTACTGCAGCTGATGCGCAGAGCCAGCCTTCCCAGGGGGGTGGCAGCCCCAGCCACCCACAGAGGCCTCCTTCCTGTCCCCGGGCCCCCAGCCCCACTGAAGGCCCAGAACAGGACAGCCTCGGGTTGCCGCCTCCCCGCACCCTCCCCACCCTGCAGATTCAGCCCTGGACCCCGAGGGGTGCGGGTGGGGTGTTCCCACAGTCCCACGGCTGCTTCCTGGCTCCCGCAGGCTCGGCCTCCACGGCCGCTGGCAGCTCTGGGCAGGTAGCGGGCAGGTACCGGGCAGGTACCGGGAAAGCGGTGCAGGAATGTGACTTTGTCCTGCCAGAGCAAGAGTGGCTGCCAGGGCCTTGTCGGGAAATCCAGCCCCGCTGCCCGCCACTGGGTGACCCGACCCCAAGGGGCCCGCCCGAGGCTTTTCCACGGTGCAGGCTGTGGGGCCACAGGAGGTGGCAGCAGCCTGCCCAGGCGGTGACCCACAGCACCCTCCGCTGGGGCTGGCCTGTGGGGTCTCGACAGGCCTTGGGCCGACCTCTGCCCTTGACCTCACTGCAGCCTTGTCACCATCTCTTGTCACCTCACTGCGGCCTTGTCGCCTCACCATCTCTTGTCACCTCACTGCGGCCTTGTCACCTCACTGTCGCCTTGTCACCTCACTGTCACCTTGTCACCTCACTGCGGCCTTGTCACCTCACTGTCGCCTTGTCACCTCACTGCGGCCTTGTCGCCTCACTGCGGCCTTGTCGCCTCACCATCTCTTGTCACCTCACTGCGGCCTTGTCACCTCACTGTCGCCTTGTCACCTCACTGTCACCTTGTCACCTCACTGCGGCCTTGTCACCTCACTGTCGCCTTGTCACCTCACTGCGGCCTTGTCGCCTCACTGCGGCCTTGTCGCCTCACCATCTCTTGTCACCTCACTGCGGCCTTGTTACCTCACTGTCACCTTGTCACCTCACTGCGGCCTTGTCACCTCACTGTCGCCTTGTTACCTCACTGTCACCTTGTCACCTCACTGCAGCCTTGTCACCTCACTGCGGCCTTGTCACCTCACTGCCGCCTTGTCGCCTCACTGCGGCCTTGTCGCCTCACCGTCGCCTTGTCGCCTCACATTCACCTTGTCACCTCACTGCGGCCTTGTCGCCTCACTGCGGCCTTGTTGCCTCACTGTGGCCTTGTGGCCTCTGTGGCCTTGTCACTGTCGCTGGGTAATGCTGCTCCAGGAGAGGGCAGCCTGGGTCTGGGAGATGGCCCCTCTCCACAAGTCAAGTCCCTGGAGTCACAGGTGTGGGCATTGTGCCAGCCGGCCCCTATCTTCCCACATTTGGAACCAGGCAGCAGCTCTCTCTACAGCTCAGGCTGGGCCTGGCATGTCCTGGATGGTCCGGAACACAGTTCCCACCTGCACTGCCACCCGCCCGCTCACATCCGGAGGGGGTACCCCAAGATCCCTGGGCAGAAGAGAAGGCTTAGGGTGGGGCCTGGGAAGCAGAAGGCATGCTCTGGGGCTCCCAGGAGCCTCCCCAGGCCCGAGTCTCCCTCCTGCCGCCCTGAGCCCGGCAGAGTAAGCTCCCTCAGGGCTGTGGTCCCAGCCCCAGACCCCAGGCCCCGCTGGGCCAAGCAGGGGAGCTTCCCGTCCCCAGGCTCAGCTGCAATGCTGTGGGTGCCTGCTGGTCTGTTGTGTCCAGGCCTGCAGTCAGGGGCTCAGGGTCAAAGCTCTTCATGACCAGCCCCAGTAATGGGGCAAGCCTGGGTCTGGCCTGAGGGAGTCTGGACTCAGAGACACGGCTGTTAGAGGGCAGCCTGGCGAGGCAGGGGAGGGGGCTGGGCTGGGGCAGGGATCCCTCGAGCAGGCTCTGTGCCCACGCCACAGGGCCAGCCTGCCCCTGGGACCCAGCGGGGCGTGGCTTGTCTGGGGGTGCTGCTCGGTGCTGTGGAGGGTCCTGCCCTTCCCGTGTGCGCACCTCCTGGCCCAGAGCATCCAGGCCCACGGGGAGGTCAGGGTGGGATGAGGCTCCTGCTGGTGGCCTCCCCAGGGGACAGCCTGCTCTGCAAGGCGCTGCTGTTCAGGTGCATCAAGGGGCTCCTTGCTTTGCTCGCCTGAGGCCAGGCTCCAGGTGGAGTGAGCCCTCGGCCCTGCCCCCACCTGCACTGGGATCCCAGGCTGCTAGACGTCAGCCATTGAGCTGGGGCTGGGGTCCTGCCCCTGAGGCAACGTGAACCACAGGAAACCCCTGCCCCCAGTACCATGCTGGGCAGATGCAAAGCACGAGTGACCCAGTGCCTTCAGGCTGTGCTCTGCGGTCTCACTGGACACCTGACGTGGCGGCCTTGCCCAGTTCTGCAGGCACCGCTTGCCCAGGGTCCTTTAGCAAAGAGTGCACAAGGAATAAATATCCATTTTGTGCCAAGTTTAATATTGTTGCTGTTCACTCGCTAAGCTGTGTCTGACCCTTTGCGACCCCATAAACTGCAGCACAACAGGCTTCCCTGTCCTTCATTATCTCCTGGGGTTAGCCCGGACTCATATCTATTGAGTCAGTGATGCCATCCAACCATCTCATCCTTTGATGCCCCCTTCTCCTTAAGCCTTTAGTCTTTCCCAGCACCAGGGTTTTTTTCCAGTGAGTTGGCTCTTCTCATCAGGTGGCCAAAGTATCAGAGCTTCAGCTTCAACATCAGTCCTTCCAGTGAACACCCAGGACTGACCTCCTTTAGAATGAACTGGATGGATCTCCTTACAGTCCAAGGGACTCTCAAGAGTCTTCTCCAACACCACAGTTCAAAAGCATCAATTCTTTGGTACTCAGCTTTCTTCACAGTCCAACTCTCACATCCATACATGACCACTGGAAAAACCATAGCCTTGACTAGATGGACACTGGTTGACACAGAGGCATCACTGATGTCTCTGCTTTTTAATGTGCTGTCTAGTTTCCTTCCAAGAAGTAAGCATCTTTTAATTTCATGGCTGCAGTCACCATCTGCAGTGATTTTGAAGCCCCCCCCAAATAAAATCTGTCACTGTTTCCATTGTTTCCCCATCTATTTGCCATGAAGTGATGGGACCAGATGCCATGATCTTAGTTTCCTTAATGTTGAGTTTTAAGCCAGCTTTTGCACTCTCCTCTTTCCACCTCATCAAGAAGCTCTTTAGTTCCTCATAACTTTCTGCCATTAAAGTGATATTATCTGCATATCTGAGGTTACTGACATTTCTCTTGGCAGTCTTGATTCCAGCTTGTGATTCATTCATCCTGGCATTTGGCATGATGTACTCTGTATAGAAGTTAAAGAAGCAGGGTGACAATATACAGCTTTCCTTTCCCAAACTGGAACCAG
Organism: Madoqua kirkii; assembly: GCA_006408675.1. NCBI lineage: Eukaryota > Metazoa > Chordata > Mammalia > Artiodactyla > Bovidae > Madoqua > Madoqua kirkii. The sequence goes on from SJYC01111793.1 coordinate 13,079, forward strand.
TTGGTCCATGTCTGGTTCTAACTAGTTTCTTGACCTGTATACAGGTTTCTCAGGAGACAGATTAGGTGGTCTGTATTCCCATCTCTTTAAGAGTTTTCCATAGTTTGTTGTGTCTACACAGTCAGAACACTTTAGTGTAGTCAATGAAGCAGAAGTAGATATTTGCTGGAGTTCCCTTGCTTTCTCTATGATCCAACAAATGTTGGCTATTTGACCTCTGGTTCCTCCACCTTTTCTACATCCAGCTTGTACATCTGGAAGTTCTTGGTTCATGTCCTGCTAAAGCCTGGCTTGAAAGACTTTGAGCATAACCTTGCTGGCATGAGTGTAAGTGTATGGTAGTTTGAACATTCTTTGGCATTGCCCTTCTTTGGAATTGGGCTTCCCTTGTGGCTCAGCTGTAAAGAATCCTCCTGCAATATAAGAGACCTGGGTTCGATCCCTGGTTGGGAAGATCCCTGGAGAAGAGAACAGCTACACAGTCCAATATTCTGGCCTAAATAATTCCATGGACTGTCTGTGGGGTCTCAGAGAGTTGGACACAACTGAATGAGTTTCACTCACTTCACTTCTTTGGAACTGGAAAGAAAACTGACTTTTTCCAGTCCCGTGGCCACTGCTGAGTTTTCCAAACTTGCTGACATATTGAGTGCAACACTTTTCCAGCATCATCTTTTAGGATTTTAAATAGCTTAGCTGGAATTCAGTCACCTCCAATAGCTTGTTTGTAGTAATGCTTCCCAAAACCCACTTGGCTGCATGCTCCAGGCTGTCTGGCTCTAGGTGAGTGACCACATCATTGTGGTTGTCCAGGTCACTAAGACCTTTTTGCACAGTTCTTCTGTGTATTCTTGCCACCTCTTCTTAATCTCTTCTGCCTCTGTTTGGTCCTTTTTGTTTCTGTCCATTATCATGCCCATCCTTGTACTAAATGTTCCTTTGATATCTCTAATTTTCTTGAAGAGATCTCTAATCTTTCCCATTCGATTGTTTTTCTCTATTACTTTGCACTGTTCAAGAAAACCTTCTTATCTTTCCTTGCTGTTCTCTGGAATTCTGCATTCAGTTTGGTCTATCTTTCCCTTTCCCCTTTGCCTTTCACTTCTCTTCTTTCCTCGGTTATTCATAAAATCTCCTCAGACAACCACTTTGCCTTATTGCATTTTTTTCTTTGGGATGGTCTTGATCACCGCCTCCTTTAAATGCTATGAACTTCTGTCCATAGCTCTTCAGGCACTCTGTCTATCAGATCTGTTCCCTTGAATCTGTTTCTCACCTCCACTGTAGAGGTTTGATTTAGGGCATACTTGAATGGCCTAGTGGTTTTCCTACTTTGTTCAGTTTAAGTCTGAGTTTTGCAATATGGAGTTCATGATCTGAGCCATAGTCAGCTCCTGGTCTTCTTTTTGCTAACTGTATAGAATTTCTCCATCTTTGGAGAAAATTTATAATCAGTCTGATTTATGCAAAGAATATGATCAGTCTGATTTCAGTTTTGACCATTTTGTGATGTCTATGTGTTGTCATCTCCTGTGTTTTTAGAAAAGGGTGTTTGCTATGCCCAGTGCATTCTCTTAACAAAACTGTTAGCCTTTGCTCTGCTTCATTCAGTACTCCAAGGCCAAACCTGCTGTTACTCCAGGTATCTCTTGACTTCCTACTTTTGTATTCCAGTCCCCTATGATGAAAAGGACGTCGTTTTTGGTGTTAGTTCTAGAAGGTCTTGTGGTCTTCATAGAACTGGTCAGCTCCAGCTTCTTATGCATCACTGGTTGCTGCACAGACTTGGATTACTGTGACACTGAAGGGTTCGCCTGGGAAATGAACCGAGATCATTCTGTCACTGTTGAGACTGCACCAGGCACTGCATTTCAGAGGCTTCTGTTGACCACGATGGCTCCTCCGTTGCTTCTAAGTGATTCTTGCCCACAGTAGTAGACTCAAAGGTCATTTGAATTAAATTTACGCATTCTGGTTCGTTTCAGGTCAGTGATCCCTAAGATGTCACTCTTCAGTCTTGCCATTTCCTCCTCACCTACACCCAATTTACCTTGATTCGTGGGCCTAATATTCCAGGTTCCTCTGCAATACTGCTTTTACAGCATCAGGCTTCAGAAATGAAGCCATTTCTGCCTTGGCCCAGCCACTTGTTCTTTCTGGCGCTGCTGGTAATCGCCCTCTGCTCTCCCACAGTAGCATGCTGGACACCTCTGGCCTGGAGTACTCGTCTTCCAGTGTCAAATCTTCTCGCCTTTTCGTACAGTTCATGAAGGTCTTGCAGCAAGAATATTGGAGTGGTTTGCCATTTTCTCCTCCAGTGGACCACATTTTGTCAGAACTCTTCACTAGGACCTGTCCATCTTGGGGGGCCCGCACAATATGGCTCATCATTTCACTGTGTTCCCCAAGCCCCTTTGCCACAACTAGGCTGTGACCCATGAAGGAGCAACTTCAATGTGAGCCTGGGATAGTCTTGTCTTTGGGTCAGGCGCCATTTATACAGCCCCTTTGTTACCAAAAGTGTGAAGACATCTGTGGGATCTGTGTTTGGACTGGGGTGGGTAGGGCTGAAGGGTACAGACACACACTTAAGTCCATAAAGTGCCTTTCAATAAGAGGCCTGAACAAGGAACTGATTAAATTACAGTGTAGTCATCGATGGATGTTATGCTTCCTTTAAAATTGGAAAGAATTTTAATGGCATGGGAAACTGTTCGCTCTGTGACATGAGGTCAGAAAGTCAGGACACTGATAGGTGCCACGCGGTGGCGACGACGGCAGAGAGGGGGTCACGCGTGAGTGCTGATGCCGTCTTGCCCCCAGAGCGCTCCAGACCTACAGTTTGGGATGCCTTTATTTCACTGACTTTTACTTCTCCACAGCTTCCAGATCTTTCATGGGGAACATCCGTGGCTTACAAATGGATAGAATAGAGTTATTCGGACAGTCTGTGCCCAGCATCTGGTCTAGACTGAGCTGCGGGTAACGGCCAAGCATGCTCTGAGGAGAGCCTGAACCGGCCACAGGAGGGGCATCGCCCCTGGTTCTTCAACTTACGGTGTCCGCCCCCCACCCCGCCCCCCACTTTGTAGTCTTGACCAGCCACACAGCACGTCCTTACAAGAAGGCCCTAGAGGCAGCGAGGTCCCGGGAGGTGCCTGCCGCAGAGCGCTCGTTCCATAGCCGGTTTATGACATGGGGAATAAACAAGCCTTTACCTTTCACCAAAGCACTCTGGTTGTTATTTAGGGTGGACGCCCCATCTGCTTCCCAAAGGAATCTTGGCCGCTTATGTAATTATGCTAGACCCAGCAGGAGCTCCTATAAATAGAAAGCCTGAGGGGCGGTGCCCGGGAAGTTGCTTGAAAGGCCCCGGTCCTCCGTCTCGGGACCTTGGGAGGCTTGCTTAACTTTTATGAACCCACGGCCGACCTCACATTGCTGTCCTGTGAGTAACCGCATGAGCACCGAGTCCCAGCACGCAGGGCAGCCGCCCAGGTTCCCTCCCAGAGGGGCCAGGGCCCCCACCCTCACTGGGAAGGTTCGAGGCCCCACCTTAAGAAGGCAGCAAACAAGCCGGTGATGGTCACTGGGCCAGGCGGCAGGACACCCAGGGTGCCCGCAGCTGCAGGTCCGCAAGCTCGCCCCAAACATCTCTCCCCTGGGGTCCCTCCCGGGACCCGCCACACACTGCTAGCCAAGTCCCTGTTCCCGGGGCCCGCACCCAGCTCCTTTCAGAGAAGACGCCAGCCACATGGTTGAGGACTGGACCAGAGCTTCTCTGGAGCATGAACCCAAGCCAGATGTGCCTCCTGCTGGACTGGATGAAGGGCAACAGCTGTGTTCTATGGATTCTTCCTTTTCAGAACATCTGCCGTAAAGGACAAGTTTGAGGCTCAGTTGTGTCCGGCTCTTTACGACCTCATAGCCCATCAGGCCCCTCTGTCCATGGAGTGCTCCAGGTGAGAATGCTGGAGAGGGTTGCCGTTCCCTGTTCCGGCGGATTGTCTCAACCCAAGGATCGAACCCACGTCTTCTGTGTCTCCTGCATTGGCAGGTGCATTCTTTACCACTGAGCCATGGGGGAGCCCAATGTAAAAGACACAGCCACCAATACTTGAAGGGAAAAATTAGCCAGAAATGGAAATGGCTGGCCAGGGGCTCACTGCCTGGCAGGAAGGTGGTGGGGCCGGGGCCATGGTGTCCCTAGGGTGAATCTCTCCTCTCCAAGGTGCCTGGGCCTTGGACTGCAGCCAAGATGCGGGTCAGGCAGAGGGCCACGTGGACACTCAGGGATGAGGCCAGTGGAGCAGGGGTGAGCCCCGCACAGGGTGGGTTCCACCTCCTGGAAATGCCCAGGGCAGTGCCCCGGTGCCCCTGCACTGGAGGGGGAAGGGACAGGAGAAGACCTCTGGCTTCTCCACTGCTTATCACAGAGGCACACCTCTCCGTCTTCCCTAAGCTGAGGACGGTAAGATGTTGAGAAGTGGCACGTGGGGGACTTTGATGCTGAAAAGGAAGGTACAGCTATGCATCTGTCTTCCTGTTGAGTCTGGGGGTATCTCTCCTCTCTGTGACCGAGTGGAGAAGTGAGGGGAGGATTCAGGATTCTGGAGATCAGAGTTTCCCAGGAGCCTGACCTCTGTGCCCCTGGGACATCTCTGCATCAGAGGTCAGCAGGAGGGGCAGGGAGCCCACTCCCTGGGACTCTGGGAAGTCCCCACCCAAGCTCCCTCCTCCTGGTCTTGCTCCCTCCTCCTGACCTTCCCTCCCCACCTGGGGACAGGTTGGTGGCCCCCATTCACCTTTCAGGGACCCCAGGGCTCCCGGGGCTTCTGCGGGAGTGTGCTCAGCAGTGCTCTCTGGATTCTGACCCCTACCCTTTATTCTTATTAAGTGTAAAAATCTTGTAAAAATAAACCGAAGGAGCATGGATATTCCCATGATACAGGAAAGTGATTGGGACGACAATGTTCCTTCTGTGTGGCGGGTCGAAAAGAAGGGAGAAGGAAGGAGAAAGCGAAGGACCTTGGGGCCAGTGGCCCAGCAAGGAAGTGACCGGCCTGCCACCTGCTGGACAGCCACTGCTTCCCAGGGCAAAGGCCGAGGGCAAGGCCAGCAGAGCAGCCACAGGTTTGGGAAAATGCCCAGTGGTTACAGCCTGGCTGGGATGCCAACCAGCCCCCAGAGCAGAGCTGAAGCTCACTCAGCAGCCTTGCTGGAGGAAAAGAGCAGAGTTTGGGGACTCCATGCTCATCTCCCCATTGCTGAGATCCCACACTGCCCGGACCACCCACCCTGCCCGGACCACCCACCCTGCCCGGACCACCCACCCTGAATGGACCACCCACCCTGCCCAGAGTCCAGTGTATATGTCTTTTAGGAAAACTCAGTAGCTGACACAGTGGGGCACACAGTGTAAGCAGTGGTATCAGCTCATCTTTATCCTAGACAGTGAGACGGGAGCTGTCACTGTTATTTCATAGATAAGAAACACAGCTTGGGCCACTGCCTGACCAAGCGGTCCTTCCCAAAGGTGAGCTGTGCTGTGGTCCTGGGAGTGTCTTTTGTGTTCCTGTGATGATTGAGGAGGGACAGGCACCCACACCTGCTGCATGGACACCCCCTCCTCTGGGGCAGAGATGAGCTAGATGGTTCGTAAGCATTATTATGACCAATTCAAGGTGAGGATGTTACTGTCCACACCTTTGAGGTTACTTATTACCTTTAGCTAACTGACTACATGCTTACAAGTTTGCTTAAACAAAAGCTAAATAAGAACCATATCATCCTCCAGGTGGAGGGGAAATAGCATAGAAAAAATAAAACAACTCAAAACATAGGTTTAGCAGTAAGTTAACTTCAAATTTTCAAAACTTCTCTTCAAGAAAATATACCTTAAACTGAAAAAAGCAAAAGCTGTCAATTATGAAAAAATATTTGTAACTCATAGAATCAGCAAAAAATCAGCATCTGGAAAACTAGAACTTCTATAACTCAGTATGAAAATGACAAGTAATCCAAATATTTTGTTTGAAGTAAAAATGTAATTCTCTTATTTACATATTCCTGAGCCAAGGTGACATGCTCTTAACAGAGGATTTTATAATAAACCTTGCTATGTGATACAGCAAGTCTTTCTGACCTTGAAAATGGGAGTCAGAAGAAAACTGCGTGTCACCTGAAAGGTGACGAAGGGAAAGAACACCTGCCACCCCAGAGTCTTATACCAAGAATGTTCTCCAAAGTGAAGGCAAAATAAAGATGTTTCTAGGCAAGTGCCTTGGACCACAAGGAGACCAAATCAGTTAATTCTAAAGGAAATCAGTCCTAAGTATCTACTGGAAGGACTGATGCTGAAGCTGAAACTCTAGTACTTTGGCCACCTGATGCAAATAACCAACTCATTTGAAAAGACCCTGATGCTGGGAAAGATTGAAGGCAGGAAGAGAAGGGGACAACAGAGGATGAGATGGCTGGATGTCATCATCGACTCAACGGACATAAGTTTGAGCAAACTCTGGGAGCTGGTGATGGACAGGGAGGCCTGGCATGCTGCAGTCCATGGGGTCGCAAAGAGTCAGACATGACTGAACAACTGAACTGCCTGAGGCAAGTAAAGCAAATCCACCACAGACACAGCCGACACCCCCAGGAGAAGACCTCAGCTGAAGGGGACCCACCACATGGCCTCACGGACCACCAGGCAAAAGGGGAAAGGCGGTGTGGGGACACGGGCAGCAAGACAGGTCACAAGCTCCGCGAGGTGAGGGGTTCACAGACACGGGCAGGACTGCTGGGGGCGTGGGCAGATTGCTGGAAGGGCTGGCCCAGGCCCTCAGCCTTGGCCTTGGTGTCATTTACCCCCAAGTCTCTTGCTGCGGTGAAACACACGTAACACGAAGTCTGTTGTCTCCAAGCGTGTCAGTGCATAGCTCAGCGGCACTAAGCTCTTCAGTCCAACCATCCCCAGCAGCACCCCCAAAACTTTCTCATCTTCCCAAACAGACTCTGCCCCCGTTAAACACCGACTGCCCTCCCCTCGCCTCTGGGACCCACCATACAGCTCTGTTCTATGAAGTGGGATTCTCTGGGGACTTCATGTAAGTGGGATCACAGGGTATTTGTGGTTTTGTGCCTGGCCTATTTTACTTAGTGCCCTCAAGGTTTTATCCATGTTCTAGCAGGTGTCCAAAGCCCCTTCCTTTTTCAGACTGAACAGTATTCCGTGGCGTGGGTGTCTCACATTTTGCTCTTTTTCCATCCATCGGTGGATATTCAGGTTGCTTCCACATTTTAGCTGTTGTGACTAATACTGCTTGAACATGAATTCAATTTCAATTCTGCTTTCAATTCTTTTGACTATATCCCCAGAAGTGAAAATCCTGGACCAGATGGTAATTTTATTTTTACCTTTTTGAGTAACTGTCCTACTGTTTTCCATAGAGGTGGCACCAGGTACCTTCCCACCAATTATGCACGGAGATGTCAGTATCTTCACATCATCACCAATATTTGGTACTTTTTTTGGTGGTTTTTTTTTTTTGATAGAAACCATTCTGAGTGTGCGCGGGGTCTCACTGTAGCTTTGATCCACGTTTCCTAATGATCCATGATGCTGAGTGTCTTTTCATGTGAGTGTGGACCATCTGTGTATTTCCTTTGAAGAAATGCCTATTCAAATCCTTAATCCATCTCTGAATCGTTTTCTTGTTGAGTTTCAGAAGTTCTCTGTATATTCTGAGTGTTAAATCCTTATGAGATATATAACTTGCAAACATTTTCTCCCATTCTACTGCTTGTACTTTTATTCTGCATATAGAGTCCTTTGATGTACAAGAATTTTACATCTTCATGAATTCCATTTTGTCAGTTTTTTCTTCTATTGTCTGTGCTTTTGGAGTCATATCAAAGAAATGTTGCCAAACTCAACGCTGTGAAAATTGCGCCCTGTGCTTTCTTCTAAGAGCCATGGTGTTAGGCTTAGACAGGCCATGCATCCATTTTGGTTGATTTTCTTGTATGGTGTGAGGTAAGGGTCCAGCTTCAATTGCTGACATTCAGAGCCAAGTAATTCTTTGTTCATGGGAAGGACTGTGCTTCGCAGGATGCTTAGCAACGTCCCTGACCTCTGCTCACTAGATGTAGGGCCTCTGCTCCCGGCGGAGCAGACGCTGCAGATGTTGCCCTGGGCAGCAAATGGCATCCCTGGTTGCAAGACTGGTGGCAAGGTGGCCTTTGGGATGGAGGCAGAGCAGTGGACAAACCTCTTGGAGTGACGCGGAGCATTAAGAGGGTGGAGTCCCTCCTGAAAGCCCACTAAGGGAGGTCGCAGCCGAGGGCTCTCCACAAGCAAGTATCCGCAGGCCTGTGGCCCTCTGCTTAGTGAGCCCATGGGCAAGGTGGCCCAGGCAGCAAAGATGGAGGCTCTGCGTGGGCTCAGAAGTGCCCACATCCCCACACCAAGGCTGACCCAGCCACCAACACAGCCGAGTATCCAGCCTGTCTACAGCAAAAGCCACAGCCTCACCTCCAGTGTGGTACCCTGCTTGAGGGAAAAGAGGATGCTACCCGGGGACAAGCTGATTAACGCAAACCCTTCTTTTATGGAAGGGCTGCATTTGGCCCTTAAAACAGAAATAGAGCGTGTTCTTGGATCAGAGGACTCAGCTTGTAAAATACGTTCACCTGTAGAGTCAACACATTCCCATTAAAAATCCCAGTGAAACCTTTGCTACAGTTGACAGACACACTCGAGGCCACGAAGAGCTCAGAACACGCCTGAAGGTGGAGAAGGCAGGTGGTGCGGCCAGAGCGTGCCCACCCCCCGTGTCTGTGCTGGAGCCCGAACACTCGGCGAAGCTGTGTTTGGAGATGCGGTCTCCGAGGAAGTGATTAAGGTTAAATAAGGTCATACGAGCTGTCTCTAATCTGAAGTGCCTGGGATCCTCATGGGAAGAGGAGAGCGGGGCACACACTCGCACCAGAGGATGATCACCTGGGCCTCGGGGAGAAGGTGGCCCCTGATCTACCCAGGGAGCAGCCTCGGGAGGAGCCTGGATCTTGGATGGACAGCCTCCAGACCTGAGGGACCGTGTGTCTATGTCCAAGTGGCCCAGCCTGAGCAGACTGCAGTGGGGGCCGGGCACCCCTGGGAGTCTGGGCCAACATCCACAGCACTGAGGAAAGGCTGGATTTGGCGTGAGGTTAAGTGAGCGGATGGTGGCGGCTACAGGGAATCCAGAGAGAGCACACGGCCCCTTGGCTCGTGGCAAAGGTGCTTCCCCGGTCACAGGGAAAGGATGGTCATCGTGAGTCTAGCGTGCTGGGACGAGTGAGTGTCTATTCGGAAAAAAGCTTAGGCCTCCATTCAGAAAGATTTCTTAAACAGGACACAAGATACACTAACCGTGAAACACAGATAAATCTGAGTGCATTGAAAGGAAACTCTCTTATGCACTCAGAAGACATGGCTTAAGGGAGGAAAGGCTGGAGATCCGAAGGCCTATGACCGTACGTGGGTGAAAAAACCATCCCGTTACACAAAGAGCTCCCAGAATCGGCCACTACTGAGCAAGTGAGTGAGTGTGTGTGTGTGTGCGTGTGTGAGAGTTGAGTGTGTGTGTGTGTGAGTGTGTGTGAGAGAGTGTGTGAGTGTGCGTGTGTGTGAGTGTGTGCGTGAGTGAGTGTGTGTGTGAGTGTGTGTGCGTGACACACACATACACAAAAACAGAGCAGAGGCTGGATCAGAAGCTCAGCAGTACAGTCATCATGGAAACCCCGATACCCGGAGAGGAGGCAGTGAGCAGACACCGGCAATCAAGCAAATGCATGCAGAGCCAAAGCAAGACGCCACTGTGCAGAGAGTGAGACTCAGCCCTGAGCTTCAGGAGCCCGGGAGGCGGGGGTCTCTGCCGCGCGGATGGGGCCCCGGAAGGGAGCGACTCCGGACCGGCTGCGTGCTCCCAGCTCCTGTGCAGCTCGGCTGCGTTTCCCCAGAAGAGCTCTCGCACCAGGGATAGCCCACCCGGACCAGCCCGTCACCAACAGACCCCCCCGCCACCCGCCCGCGGACGCCGCGGCACTCGCCTTTGACTGATGGACAGCCTCCTCCAGGGGTCTGGGAGGTGACGCGCTGGGTGGCCATTGTGGGGCCTGTGCACAGTCCACCCCCGAGCGACTGCCCCCCACGTTCTACTTGCCGCCAGGGTCACGAGCTGAGCCAGCATGGTCTGGGCCGGCACCCACCCTTGTCCCCCGGGGTGAAGAGACCATCACGTCCTCCCCACCCAGGGCCTCGTCTCCAGAGTCTGCCCTGAGTCTTCGGGAGCAACCCCACTCTGTCCCTTCTCCTTATCCGTGCCCTCGCCTCCAGATCCCCTCCCTTTGTCCCTGTGCATCACAGGGGGCCGCACTAGATCGTCCCTGAAAGCCGGGGTCCCACCTAGACCACCTGCTGCCAGGTCCCGCCCCCAGGCCACACCCCTGTCCCCAGCGGGCTCGCTCCGGCCTCCACCCTCTAGGTCACTCCCGGCTGAGCTGCTGGGGGAGATGGCACGCAGGCCCTTTCCCGGGCCCTCCGCTCGGGAGTCCGGCACCCACTTGCCTGGGCCTGGCTGCCCCAGCCTCTCCAACTGGTCCTGCCAACCCCACCCCCGCCAGGAATGGGCGCCTCCCGTTGCTGACACCCTGGCCTGCCCTGCCCCACCTCATGCCCCGCCCACGAAGCCCCTGAGTTTCCCTCTCTGACCTCCCATTTTCCGCAGTCACCCTGGGACCCCCTTGGCAAAGTGCACAAAGTTTAAGCGGATCCTGGGCCCCCCTGCCGCCCATGTCCTTCACCCGGCAGCCTCCTCGGAGGACGCCGTCCGCACGTGTACACGCTGTGTGTCCTCATGGAAGACAAGGCTTCCGCCAGAGCTCCCTCGCTCCCTTCCCACCGCTCCTCCGAGATACACCAGCTGCCCCCAAGCCCGTCCTCCAGCCCTCGGAGGGCAGCCAGCGGTCAGGATGGCCTGCCTCTCTTGGCCTGCCTGCCCAGTGCTGCCCCGTCTGCGTTCACCACCGTCAGAGTGCCATCGCGCTGGCCAAGATGTCCTGCAGAGCTGCCGGCCGCCAGGGGTGCCTCCTGAGTCTGGTCTCTCCTCTCCAGGGTGGGCGCTGCAGCCACACCTGGACTCGGGGAGCACCGCGTGTGCCCCCGGGGCTCAGGCCTCGCTGCCCCTCCCCACATCCAGCCTGGGAGGGGTGCAGCCTCGGCCCCCTGCTGCCAGGGGTAAGACCGCCGGGCTTAGTCCCTTCCCAGCCCTGGGTCATCCGTCAGGTGGACGTGGGCCGGGCCAGGCCTCTCCAGGCTCTCGCCAGGACCCCAGGGGCCGGCCGTCTGCTGCAGCAGGGAGGTGGGCACACGTTTGCTCCTTCCCCGGGAGCTTTCTGGGGCCGGGGAACCCCACATTTTGTCAGCGTCCAGTCCAGGAACACAGCGTCCCACCCTCGTTTCTTCACCGTCCTGGGCCTTCGGGACTCAGCTACCTGAGGGCCAGCATGCGCACCAGTAGGAAGGACGTGGGGTCTCTGACAGCTGGCAGGCTGGGAGGGACCCTCAGCCACCACAGCCACACTGCGCACGCCCGAGGGTGACCACCCCAGGCAGACCAAGCCCCGTGGGGAGTGTTAGGGCCTAGTCACCCCCGCGTGCGAAGAGGTCGCTGGACTCAGACGGGACAGTCTGTCTGGTCCTAACTGCTATCATGCTGGGTGTCAGTGTTTAGCTTGATTTAATGCCACAGCCCTGAGGCTCCATTTCCCCTCAGAGCTGAACGCTTTTTTCTTTGCACTTTACCGAAAGCTACGTGCTTATCAGGAATAATCACTCTTCAGACTCCGCCAGTTTAAGTTTGTGGAGATATGGGGCTGCTACCACTGATCCTTTCCTGCTCAGTATAGAAACAGCCGAGCGCACGAGCCCAGAGGGGACCCCGAGGAGACCCTGGCCCGTGGCCCCACCGAGCCCCGGGCCCTGACGGCTGGCATGTCCACCAGGACGGGGCCCGTGCACTTGGAGGGTCATTGCCCCTCCAAAGGTCCCCAAAGCCCAGCAGCCTCCCCGGCTCAGCCCTGCCCCCACAGCTCCATGCAGGGGTGCCGAGTGGCCTTGGGGCCCACCTGCTGCTCCTGAAGGCAGTGCTGACCTGAGATCACCACAAGGCACAGGGAGCCCAGGACCACAGCAAGGACCCACACACACTCTGGGAGGCCCACGCCGTGGGCAGGCGTGGACCCAGCCTGATGCACGCGCCCACCCAGAACAGACCCCAGAGCCATGAGGGTCCACCCAGTCACGATGAAGGGGGCTCACTCGGAGAGCCACCATAGGCTGGCCACAGAGACCCCACCATGCTGTTCTGGGGGCAGCGGGCACCGGCTCCAGCTCAGGGCTGGCAAGTACCCATGAGTGCCTGGTGTCCACCAGCCAGCCCAGCATCACCAGGGCACACGGGCAGAGTCTCGGGCCCACAGGCTGGACGAGGGACACCCACCATTCTCCCCACTGCACTCAGGATGTCCAACTGTGGGTTCCCACAGCTGCAGGAGACTCTGCCTGCTTCTCTCGGGCCAATTTATCCTAAACCTTCTCCCCACCTTGCCTCTGCTGACCGCACGCTCGCCCTGTACCAGCATCTCCGCAGAAGCTCCTGGCTCCTTCCTCGCCCAGGGGCGGCTTGTGCCTGCAGGCATTCAAAGCCCTTTCAGGGAGCCCACCTCCCTGTGCTGGGAGATAAAGGGCCAGCCCACCCATCAGGAGACTGGTCTGCCCGTTACAGGAAATAGGAGCAGAGGAAGAAACAGGATTTGACTGGTGCTTTATCAGGTGCCCCGGGACGGGGGCGCACCACCCCTGATGACAGCCTCTGAAGGCCCAGCACTGGGCCGCGGGGGTCTCGCCACGGGGTCTGCAGCTGGGCGTGCGGGTCACAAACCTCCCGTGTCCTCGGGCGCCCCAGGACCTCCGCTCCTGCTGGACCCCCTTCCTCCACGCCGGGCTCAGGCTCCTGGACCCTCGTCCCAGCTCCTCCTCCCACGTCCCTGTGCCCGCTGCGAATGAGGACCCTGGCCGGGGGCCGGGAGGTGGGCTGGGGACAGGGGCCTGGCCTGGCGCACGGTGCCAGAACTGTTGCAGGGGAGAGGCACCCACGTGGGTGACCCTGCGTGAGGCCGTTGGAGCCTCGGGGAGAGGAGGACGCAGGAGGCCAGGAGCAGACTTGTTCCCAAAGAGGTCAAGGATGTGAGCACCTTGAGGACAAGGGGACCTGACTTTTCAACTGTCAGCACAGGGAGTTGCAGATTTCAAGAGAGAAAATGACGATAAACTCTGCCTTGGGTTGGAAATGATGGTGCCTGTGCTAGTGCTTCATTTTCAAAACACACCAGTGGATGCAGACATCACTGGGGGCAACAGACTGCGACAGATGAAACGGAGACCCTGGCGTCCGGCCCCATCACTCCATGGGAAATAGGTGGGGAAACAGTGGCTGACTTTATTTTTCTGGGCTCCAAAATCACTGCAGATGGTGACTGCAGCCATGAAATTAAAAGACTCTTGCTCCTTGGATGAAAAGTTATGACCAACCTAGACAGCTTATTAAAAAGCAGAGACATTACTTTGCCAACAAAGGTCCGTCTACTCAAGACTATGGTTTTCCCTGTGGTCATGTATGGATGTGAGAGCTGGAACATAAAGAAAGCTGAGTGCCAAAGAACTGATGTTTTTGAACTGTGGTTTTGGAGAAGACTCTTGAGAGTCTCTTGGACTGCAAGGAGATCCAACCAGTCCATTCTGAAGATCAGCCCTGGGATTTCTTTGGAAGGAATGATGCTGAAGCTGAAACTCCAGTACTTTGGCCACCTCATGCAAAGAGTTGATTCATTGGAAAAGACCCTGATGCTGGGAAAGATTGAGGGCAGGATAAGGGGATGACAGAGGATGAGAGGGTTGGGTGGCATCACCGACTCAATGGACATGAGTTTGAGCCAGCTCCAGGAGTTGGTGATGGACAGGGAGGCCTGGCGTGCTGCAGTCCATGGGGTTGAAAGAGTCGGACACGACTGAGCGACTGCACTGAGCTGGACTGAGATGTAAAAGCCTGTGTGCCGCCTGCCTCGGAGCAGGGGGCTGGGGAGGGGCCCGCAGCCCGGGACCCCTGAGCAGGCCCAGTGCCCACGCTGGGCTTCTGAGACGGTCCTCGCCAGAGAAGCCTGGATCTACCCGGGGGATGCATGACCCAGGGCAGGGACGAGCGAGGCACAGGGGGCCAGAAATCTTGGGTCAGAAAGTGAGGAGCTGTTTAAGAAAGGCGGGGCCACGTGGGAGGAGCCTGAGCCAGCATGAATGGGCTGCCCCGGCTGCATCGGGGCAATTCGGTCTCGAAAATAAAGAGTGACAGGAGCAAATTCTACCCCGCTGAATGTGCCCGGGCTACATGAGCCCAGGTTTCCAGCAAAGAAGACACAGAAAACTTGAGGACTCACGTGCTGTAACAGCTCGTGTGCTGTAGCCAAAGATCCTGCGTGGTCAGCCAAGACCTGCACAGACAAATAAATAAATAAAAATGAATGCTTTCTGAAAACTATGACTGTGTAGCTTAATCAGCTTGCAAGAGCAGACTCACTGGAAAAGACCCTGATGCTGGGAAAAGTTGAAAGTAAAAGAAGAGGGCAGCAGAGGATGAAATGGTTGGATGGCATCACCTACTCAACGGATGTGAACTTGAGCAAATTCTGGGAGATAGTGGAGGACAGGGAAGCCTGGTGTGCTGCAGTCCATGAGGTCACAAAGGGTCGGACACAACTCAGCAACTGAACGATAGCCGTCAGCAGTAACAGCTTGTGTGGCTGTTGGGTGGGTCCAGGCAGCCGGCTGTGTTTCTACACTGGAACTGAAGCAGAGTTATTTGTGGGTCTTTTTCTAGACCATCTGAGAGTGAATCATAAGCGAGGTGCCCCTTTGTCCCCCTGTGCGTCCGCGTCAGGACGCCAGGCCAGTTCGTGGCCACACGCTGGTCCTCGGACTCCATGTGTGCCCTTCAGCAGAGACTCCAGCCCCACGCTGAGCAGCTTTAGCTGTCACCCTTGACAGTTCCAGTCCCTTCATTTTGCAGAAAGTCCGAGTTGGGTCTGCTGAGGGGACTCCTCAGGACTAGAGGCAGGTTACAGGCCTGCAGCAGGAGGTCCCTGAGGCGGGGCCAAGCTTCCCCACAAGCTCTGCCTGGCAGGACTCCCACTTTCTAAGAAAACACTGGTACAGTCTATGTCAGGGAATTGCCTGTGTTCTCTGCTAGGGGTTTTGTGGGGTTGTGTCTTTTGTTTGCCTTTGAGCCATTCTGAGTTTATTTTTGTGGGTGGTGTGAGAGAGTTCTAACTTCATGGATTCATATTTGGCAGTCCAGCTTTCCCAACGCCACTTGCTGAAGAGGTTGTCCTCTTCCTACTTTACACTCCTGCCTCCATACCCAGGGGCGGCTGGCCACGGGCGCCTGGCTCCTTTCTGGCCCCTCTGCTCCCGGGAGCGGTGCGTTTACGCCAGCGCCACGCTGTTGAATTACTGTAGCTTCGTCGTGTTGTCTGAAACATGGGAGGGTTATGCTACCAGCTTTGTTTTTTCCCTTAAGATTTGCTTTGGCAATCCTGGGTCTTTTGTATTTCCCTTAAATTTTAGGGTTATTTGTTCAAGTTCTGTGGAAACTGTCATGGGTAATTTGACAGGGAAAGCATTAAGCCTGGCGATTGATCAGATAGTCTGGTAAAGGATTTTCTGTGTAACTGTTACAGAACACAGCCACGGAGATACCGGGAAGGGATTAGCCATGAGGGGGTAACTCTATCATATTAAGATACATCACAAAGCTTGGATAAGCAGGCCAGGCTCCAGGGCACAGACCAACCCGTGGAGGAGAGGAAGTCTGGAGAAGTTGCCCACACTCGAGGGAGGACACCACTACAGCTCAGAGGCCGCCCCAGTGACTGGCCACTTCCAGGGTGGGAACTGAGCGTCTGGGGGACCCAGTCTTCACGTGAGCCTCACTTATCCCTTTTGCCTTTCCTGCCACATGTGTGTTTTCTGCTTAAATAAAACGTGACCTCAAACGTTATACAAATGCCAACTGCTTCTCTCCCCGAGCACGAGCTGGCCTGCAAGGCGTGGAGAGAGCAGGCCTGGTCCCTGGCGGGACTGCTGACCAGCAGAGCCGGCCAGGCCTTCAGCCCCTCCCTGGGCTCCCAGCCGGGCCAGGCGGCCCGCCGTCCCTGGGTTCCACAGCCCCCTCTGCGGCAGACGCGTGAAGAGGAGGTGACTCCCGGGGCGCAGGGGGCAGGGCTGGCCCAGCCGCTAGGTGAGATCCTCCCAAGTCAGGACTCCATGCTCATCACCCCGCACCCTCCTCTGAACTGAGCCAGCTGCCCCAGCAATCATGAATCATTATGTTGGCACATAACTTCTTTCTTGCTTGCGTTTTTTCAAAAGCAGCTTTATTGAGATATAATTCACATGCCAGGTAGTTAGTCTATTTGAAGTGTGTGTTATGATGGTTTTTAGAGGATTCCTGGTCATGCATCCCTCTCCACAATTTATTTTAGACCCTTCTTACTCCGCCAGAGCAACCCTGCTCCCCTGGCTCTCCCCTGCACACTCCCTCCCCAGGCCCTGCAATGACCAGTCTACTCCCTGTCTCTGTGGGTTTGCCTGTTTGGGGCATTTCGTGAGAAGAACCGCAGCCAGGTGGCCTGGTGCCTTGTTCTCTCTTGCAGCGGGGTGTTTCCAGGGTTACTCGTGCTGAAGGGAGTGTCAGCGCTTCACTTATCTTTATTCCAAGTAATATTCCACTGTGTGGATGAACACACTTGCCAGCCTATGGCCATTTGGCCATTGTAAGTTAATGTCAGCATGAACAGCCATGTATGAGTTTTCTTTTAATGTGGAGGATAGGTATTTAGGAGCAGATATCACACAATGTATTGGTTACTCCTATTCCTCCAAATGGGCTTCCCGGGTGGCTCAGTGGTAAAGAATCCACCTGCCAATGCAGGAGATACAGGAGACACAGGTCCAATCCCTGGGTCGGGAGGGTCCCCTGGAGGAGGCAATGGCATCCACTCCAGCACTCTTGCCTGGGGAATCCCAGGGACAGAGGAGCCTGGCGGCTGCCGTCCACAGAGTCACAAAGAGCTGGACTCAGCTGAGCACAGTCCTTATTTATTCCTCCGAACTAGGCTGCTTCTTCTCAGCCACCCATCCTTTCAAACTTTTCATTGTGGTAAAATACACACGACATAAAATTTCTCATTTTAGCCAGTTTTAAGTGTTCACTGGTATCACCACCGCCCATGTCTGCAAGTCTTCATCCTGGAGAACTGAAACTGTGTAAAAAGTTGTTTATTGTCCCCAAAACCACACTGCCCTCTCCCACTCCAGCCCAGGCCCACAAGCCCACCTTCCGCGCCCGTGACCGGGCTCCTCTCAGTGCCTGATGTTGTGAAGCCGAGCAGCCTTTGGGTCCTGGTGCCTGGCTCACATCTCGGAGCACAGCATCCTCGAGCTCCGGTCGTGTTGGACCCTGTCAGACTGCCGTTTGGCCTCAAGGCTGAGCGAGGCTCCAACGTGGGCAGGTTTGGTCTCGGCCTGTGGACGCTGATGCACCTCCAGGGAGGCCCGGGTTCGCCTGGGCCGTGTGGTGCCCCACAGACAGTTCCCGGAGCCGGGCTGCGGCTGCACCGGCCCGTGTGGCCTCACTGCGGTTGCAAGACACCTGCAGCAACGACCGTCAGGGAACCCCGAGAGGACAGGCCCGCACTCACAGGCCCTGGAGGGCCCTCGGCGCGGGCACAGCATGGTCACAGGTCACGGGGAGGGGCGGATCGGGCTCTGCCGCGTGGGGGCGAGGGTGGGGCCTGGGGCTCGGGGCTTCACTCTTCAGCGGTGAATTGAAGGCAGAATGGTGGGAGTTAGGGAAGGAGGGAGAGGGGTCACTGTGGTGGTCTGTGGGTCACCAGGGCATTTGGGAAACAAAAGCTCAGGCTGGCGGTGGTTGGCCCGGCTCCTCGCTGGGCACCTTGCTGGTGACCTCACTGCGGCCTGCTCCTCCAGGGGCCGTCTGTGAAACGGACGCCTCGAGGCAAAGGCTGTCCATCTAAGGAAGAAATAGAAACTACTACGCAAGCCAAAGTGAGGATTATCACCCAGGAAGAGCCTCTCAGAAAGCTGACTGGTCATCAGAGGTCAACCCACAGCGGCGCAGGTTTCTGAGACAGGCTCTGCGTGACGTGCCATAGGTCATCTGCACACTCCAGGTCTGTGAGGGCAAGGCGGGTCCTGGTGACTATGCTGTCTTCACGGAGCTGCCTTGTCGGTGCTGGGCGAACGTCGCTCTTCAAGGCTGAGCAGGTGTCCCCGCTAATGGGGAGGTGGGTCGTGCAGATACAGACCCACAGTGTGTGGGGTCGGGGAGAGACAGGGGAGGCAAACAGCAGACTCTTCTCACCTCCCCGCGAAGTGCGGGTTTTATTCCATAGGCGTCACACCATGGCCAGAGAAGCAGGCTGTCAGGCAAGTTACGCCCACTGAAAAATGAACAGCCTGGAAGCTGAGAATTGTTTCATCTGGGGACACTCCTGAGGACCAGAGTCCAGGAGACAGACTCTTGGTAGCTCTGAGACTGATTTGAAGAAGTTGGGAGGAGCCAGGATATATTGGAGTTTTTTGGGAAAAAATAAAAAGAGCATGGCCAAGCCTCAGAATACGGCTGGTCCCCAGGTGTCTCCAGTTAACGCGCCGCGCGCTCTCTGGGCTCACCACAGTCATTCCTCGGATGTGACCTGTATCCATCCTGCCCGTATCCATCCCGAGAGCCCTCAGGAGGCCCTGCTGGAGGGGTGGGCAGCTGTGATGTGGCAGCTTGATGGCCGCAACTTCCTTCGTTTTCTGGCAGGTGACATTTCTTGTCCGCAGTTTCAACGGATAGAGCAAGTTTGGCCCATTCGTTTGTTGATGCGCACTTGATGTGATGGACAGGGAGGCCTGGCGTGCTGCGATTCATGGGGTCGCAGAATCGGACGTGACTGAGCGACTGAACTGAACTGAACTGGTGTGCTGCTGAGCTCAGCCTGCTAGTGTCTGGGGAGGATCTTCATGAGGACAGTACACGTGTGCTGAGCTGCTTCAGTTGACTCTTTGCAACCCCCTGGACTGTAGCCCGCCAGGTTCCTCTGTCCATGGGATTTTCCAGGCAAGAACACTGGAGTGGGATGCCGTTTCCTCCTCCAGGGGATGATCTTCCCGACCCAGGGATCGAGCCGAAAGCTCTTAACGTTTGCTGCTTGGCGGGTGAGTTCTTTATCACTAGCACCCGCTGGGAAGCCCGTGAGGACATTGGTCTGAGGCTTTGTATATCTGGCTCAGCTGCCAGGCAACGACGCCCTCACAGAATAGTAAGGAAATGTCTCCTTCTCTTCAGTCTTTTTTTTGGAAAAGTGTGAGGATTGGTCTTAGCACTTTGAATGTTTGTTAGTTGGAGAATTCACCAGGGCCAGCCATTGAGTGCTTAGTTTGATTTTCTTTGCTGAGAGATGTTTAATTTACTGATTCAGTTTCCTTCTTAGTATGATATAAAGTCTGTTCAGATTTTCAATTCAGTATTTCTTGCTGGTTTAGGTTTTGTGTTTCTCGGAACGTGCACGTCGTCTGTCACCCAGCTGGGTTGCGTTTGCTCACAAGGCTCTCTTCTAATCCTCATTTCTGTAGAGTGGGCGGTAATGTCCCCTCTTTAATTTCTGATTCTAGTATTTGAGCCTTCTGTTTTTGTTAGTTCCTCTAGGTAAGATCTGTCGACTGTTCATTTTTCAAAGAACTACCTTTTGTTTATGTTGCTTTGTTTTTCTATTTGCTAGTCTTTATCTCAGAGAAGGCGATGGCACCCCACTCCAGTACTCTTGCCTGGAAAGTCCCATGGGCGGAGGAGCCTGGTAGGCTGCAGTCCTTGGGGTCGCAAAGAGCTGGACACGCCTGAAGCGGCTTAGCAGCAGCAGCAGCAGTCTTTATCCCCATTCTAATCTTTATTATTTTTTTCCACCAGCTGCTTTGGGTTTAGCTTTTTTTCTCTAGTCTTTTTAATCTGAGAAGTGGAATATTTCCTTCCATATCAGTAAATGAAGAACATCACAGTCCTCAGTGAATTTAGCCCTCTAACAACAGCTGGTGAGCCCTGAGGGGACCCAGGGGAGAAGAACCCCTGTAATCTAACCCTGGATGCAGCCTCTTTCCCAGGGAGCCCTGAGGGGGCACAGGCCGTGAGCACATGGGGCCTGGTCCAGGGAGCCGAGGTACCTATCAAAGTGAGCCCAGACTTGCACATCCTCCAAATACAGAAAAGCACTACATCCCTTAGCCTGGGATATCTAGTTTTCTTTAATTAACAATAATCTTGATGTTCCTGCCACTTGTCCCTTGTTGTAAAACCTGCTATATATCCAAGCTCCCCCCACACCTCCGCAAAGAAGTTCCTCAGAGCTGTCTGAGACGCTGCTCCCCGGCTGCAGTCCTCATTTTGCCCAAATAAAACTTCACTCACAGCTCTGACGCTGTGCAGTTTTCCCCCTGACAAACTGTAAAAATAAGTTGTTGATTTGAAATCTGTCTTCTTTCTAAATTGTGATTACAGTCATTCCCGCTTAGCAGCACGTCGACAGAAAACAGAAATTACATTCACAACCTAAAAGCTGAGAGGTATGTTTTATTCAGTGGGCATTCTAAGGCCTTCAAGCCCAAGAGACTGCACCTCAAGTTGCCCGGAGAGACCTGCTCTGAGCAAGGGGTCGAGATACACAGGAGTTTTGCAGCAAAGGGCAGGGGTAGGAACAAATGACTCAGTTCAGTTCAGTTCAGTTGCTCAGTCGTGTCCAGCTCTTTGTGACCCCAGGGACTGCAGCACGCCAGGCTTCCTGGTCCATCGATAACTCCCGGAGCTTACCCAAACTCATGTCCATCGAGTAAGTGATGTCATCCAACCCTCTCATCCTCTGTCATCCCCTTCTCCTGCCTTCAGTCTTTCCCAGCATCATGATTTTTTTCCAGTGAGTCAGTTCCTCATATCAGGGAGCCAAAGTGTTAGAGTTTGAGCTTCATCATCAGTCCTTCCAATGAATATTCAGGACTGATTTCCTTTAGGATGGACTGGTTGGATCTCCTTGCAGTCCAAGGGACTCTCAAGAGTCTTCTCCAACACCACGGTTCAAAAGCATCAATTCTTCAGTGCTCAGCTTTCTTTATAGTCCAACTCTCACATCCATACATGACCACAGGAAAAATCATAGCTTTGACTAGATGGACCTTTGTTAACAAAGTAATGTCTCTGCTTTGTAATATGCTGTCTAGGTTTGTCATAGCTTTTCTTCCAAGAAGCAAGCGTCTTTTAATTTCATGGCTACAGTCACCATCTGCAGTGATTTTGGAGCCCTAAAAAATGAGGTCTATCACTGTTTTCATTGTTTCCCCATCTATTTCCCATGAAGTGATGGAACCGGATGCCATGATCTTCTTTTCTGAATGTTGAGCTTTAAGCCAACTTTTTCACTCTCCTCTTTCACCTTCATCAAAAGGCTTTTTAGTTCCTCTTCACTTTCTGCCATAAGGGTGGTGTCATCTGCATATCTGAGGTTATTGATATTTCTCCCGGCAATCTTGATTCCAGCTTGTGTTTCTTCCAGTCCAGCGTTTCTCATGATGTACTGTGCATATGAGTTAAATAAGCAGGGTGATAACATACAGCCTTGACGTACTCCTTTCCCAATTTGGAACCAGTCTGTTGTTCCATGTCCAGTTTTAACTGTTGCTCCCTGACCTGCATACAGATTTCTCAGGAGGCAGGTAAAGTAGTCTGATATTCCCATCTCTTTCAGAATTTTCCGCAGTTTGTTGTGATTCATATAGTCAAAGGCTTCAGTGTAGTCAATAAAGCAGAAGTAAATGTTTTTCTGGAACTCTCTTGCTTTTTCTGTGACCCAGTGGGTGTTGGCAATTTGATCTCTGGTTCCTCTGCCTTTTATAAACCCATCTTGAACATCTGGGAGTTCACGGTCCATGTACTATTGAAGCCTGGCTTGGAGAATTTTGAGTCAACAAGAGTCCGAAAAGCAGTACTTGGGTACAATTTCAAAAATGACAGAATGATCTCTGTTCATTTCCAAGGCAAACCATTCAATATCATAGTAATCCAACTCTATGCCTCAAGCAGGAATGCTGAAGAAGCTGAAGTTGAACAGTTCTATGAAAACCTGCAAGACCTTCTAGAACTAACACCCCCCCCCC
>SJYC01111794.1:0-11378 GCA_006408675.1 Madoqua kirkii
ATGAATAATAGTCCCAGTCTCACGAAATGGAATGATAGCTATTTGACATTCCAGATTTGTATTCTCATCAGCAAGTAATTTCTCTAGCTGTTTTCTGGCTTCTTCTCTGATTACAGTACGGGAAATAGCAGTTTCTAATCGAGCTAAAAAAACAGCATAACGTTGACTAGGTCCTTGTAATGTTTTAGTGTAGCTACCTGTAGGCTCTTTGAGGAGTAATTTGATCCCAAGCTTCAAGGGCCACTGTTTTCCATTGTTCATGCAATAAGGGAGGGCAATGTATTTGAGCTTCTATGGTATCAAATTGTCTGACGTCAGTTAACATTTCAAAAGTAACTTGGTTTGGGGGAGTGCCAGCTCGATTATTCTTGTTAGCATGATCTCTGGCTATATCATAAAACCACATTGTCCACTGAAGATATTCTCCTGGTTTAAGGAGAGCTTTTATTAAAGTTCACCAATCATAGGGAATAAAGTTTTCGATAGAAGATGCCTCAACGTTTAGAAGCTCTTTAGTAACAGGAGAATGTGGACCATACATAGTTACAGCCTTTTTCATTTGTTGCATGTAAAGAAGGTTTAATACCATCATATGGACTTCCTTGATGGCTCAGATGGTAAAGTGTCTGTCTACAGTGCGAGAGACCTGGGTTCAGTCCCTGGGTTGGGAAAATTCCCTGGAAAAGGAAATGGCAGTCCACTCCAGTATATTGCCTGGAAAGCCCCATGGACAGAGGAGCCTGGAAGGCTATAGTCCATAGGGTCGCAAAGAGTCGGACACGACTGAGCGACTTCACTTCACATTGAGGTATTATGTACGCTTGAGCATCAGGATTTCTTAAAACTGGAAAGATGGAGAAACCATTGGCGTCAGAAACTTGCCATAGCAAAGCCTGTAATTCAGAGAGCCTCTGTCGCGAAGGAGAGTAAGTGCTGATTTTTTGCAAATATGAGTCTGTGCCAAGGACTTTTTGTTCAGAAGAGCATGAAAGGTCATTGCTTAACCACGCAAAGATCCATGCAGTAAAAGTATATCCACCCAAACTTGTAACCAAGAATACCCATTAGCTTTTGGCATATGAGTAAAATCAATTTCCCAGTCCTCTCCAGGATACCATCCATTTCGTTGTAATCCAGATTTTGCTAGCTTTTCAGTCTTTGGGTTATGTTTCTGACAAATCTCACATCTTCCGATAATGTTCTTTAAAGTTTTCATTACATTTTTACCTTCAAACAAACGAGATGCCACCTGGTAAGTACTCTCTGCACCCAAATGAAAACTCTGGTGTAAACCCTTAATTTTCCATTGAGAATTTTCAGGAATTATTAATCGTCCATCCTCAGACTATAACCATCCTTTATCTTTTATCTTATATCTTTCTAATTCTTACTCAGTATATTGTGGTTTTTCCTGTTCTACAGGACCTGTCCATATCAAGGGTGTCTGTAGTGAAGGGGTTTCTTAAAGTGCCTCTTTTCTGGCTTGACAGTCAGCCAGTTGATTACCTTCAGCTGCTTTACTCCCATCCCTGCTGTGCCCATCCCTGCTGTGTCCATCCCTGCTGTGCCCTTTGCAATGCATAACAGCTAGTTCTTTAGGACAATATATAGCAGTTAAAAGTTTCTAGATCTCTCTGAAATGGTTAATGGGTTCTCCTGTTGCTGTTTTAAACTGTCTTTCTTTCCATATTGCAGCATGAGCATGTAAAGTCAAAAAAGCATACTTAGAATCCATGTAGATATTTACTCGCTGCTCTTTGTAAATATTTCATGTCAGAATTGTCTAATGTGGTATCCATTAGATCCTCCCAAGCTGCATAGTTTAAAGTTAGAAATTGGGAACAATCATGCTCAGGTGTTTCATTTTCCTTCTCAGGAAGGAAAGTGGCAGGATTTAAATGTCCACAGACTTTAAGCTTAGTTACTGGTCCTTCTAACAACAATGACTGATATTTAAGAAGCCTACTGTCTGTCATCCAAATATTAACCTTAGAATTTAAGATTCCACTCACATGAGAAGTCAGGACAGTAAGATTTCATCAATTAATTATTTTTAAAGCTTCAGGTGCTAATAAAGCTGCTGTCCCAATTACTCTTAGTCAGTGGGGCCACCCACGTGAAGTTATATCCAGTTCTCTACTTAGATAAGCAACAGGTTGCTAGTGATGCCCTCCGGGTTGTGTCAAAACTCCCAAAGTCACACCTTTTCTTTCAGTGACAAATTAAATTCTGACCCTGTGGCCAAGCTCAAAGCAGGAGCTTGCAGATGGACGGTCTGAAGAACCTTTAAAAAATAACTTAGGAGAGTCGTTGTCAGAATCATTAGGTTCTGAGAAATACAATGGATCATAATGACTGTTTTGTAGTACTGTCTTTATTGAAGAAAATGTTTACCCCAGTATTTCAACATTTATGGAATAAACAAGGGAGTTAACAAGAAAAAAAAAAAAAAGAATCATTAGGTTCTAACAAAGGAGACACTTCTGGATTTGTGCCTGCTGGCAGAGGAAGAGCATTTGAAGCAGCCGGACAGGGCTAGTAGGAAAATTTTGAAATATTTTATGTTGTCCTACTTGGGCCTTTTGTAAAGTTTTATCATCTACTTGCTATTCATGCAATAAGTGTTTTGTCTGTTGTCGAGTATTGGCAGGGCTAGAATTTACCTTGAAATGGCCGAATTACAGCTTTAATGGGAGCCCATAGGGGTCAGAAATCAACTGGAATATTTTTCCCTGCCTGGTGACTCGTTCAACATTTTCTTTGACCCGGTGCCAAATTTCTACATCTAAACTACCTTTATTAAGGAACCAAGGATTTTATTTAACCACTGTTTGAAACCAAAAGTCCCTGAGCTTTAAACAAATGGTAAAATAAAGTAGAGAAAAGATGAGGCTTTCCAGCCACTTGAGCCATATCTTAGTACTTACCGACCTCAATATGTACCAACCTCAACAGGCCCTGAGTCCCTCTCTCCGAAATGCCACGTATACCAGAGTCCCTGTTCGGATGCCACTTTGGGTCCTTTAATGGATCGGAACCTGCCGGTCCGGAGTCAATAAGAAAGTGCTTTTATATCTGTAACTATATATGAACTTTGCATCTAAGTGGCCTAGGCATTTAAGTTACAAGTGATTGTTCATGCTCCTGCAGTTTCCACTGCCTCCTCTAGCTATTACTCAGGGCCACTAGATCAGAGACCCTCCATATGAGGATAAGGAGAATATGTTGCCTCAACAATTTAGGGTCTATGCCCCTTCCCAGCAGGAAGATGTTACAGAACGACTTCTCCACCCCTTTCCCTGGCAACAATATTCTCCTAAAAGCAGGAGGAAATGAAAGAGTTAATGATTAGGCAGGCAGTTCAAGGCCCTCTAAGGAGGAGCAAACATTCTCCCTCATGCTTTCCTTAAGCCATGTGCAACAATGTATGTTGCCAGAGAACTGACCTTTCTTTAGGTCCAGAACTAATGATTACTCATGGAAATGCTTTTCTTAGGCGCTATGGTAAGGAATATGATTGTAACAAATCTTGCCTGGGAGCCAATATCTCAAGACTTGTACCCCTGCTTACACAGCAACAGTATATCTTGCATAGAGACATTGTCTGGAACCTGTTCTCCCTGGCTAATCTTTACCAAAGTTACTCAGGATGTATGTCTTGGGAAAGGGCCTAATAGACCTCTTACAACCTTGAGGTATTCTTTCTATCTGTTCTCAGCAGCTAGTTGAGAAGTATATAAGGTCCCACTAAACTAATGAGATGGATACTCTTTCTACCCCCACAAACCTTCTGCCTTTTACTTGGCCTACCTAGTTTGACTTCTAAAGGAATTACTGTTCACTTTGGAATAACTGATTCAGATGATGAGGGAGACATTCAAATTATGATGTCATCTCAGATAGTATGGCAGTTCAAAAAGGGGGACAAAATTGCCCAACTACTTCTTTTACCTTACGTGTCTATTAACTCTTCTAATGGCATCTGGACAAGTGAGTTTGGCAGTACAGATCAAAAATAATCCTTATGGACGTCAATAGTATCTGAATATGCATGACCAAATATAAATATCAAAATTAATGGCAAAAGGTTTTCTGGTCTTCTTGATATTGGATCCGATATTACTATTATTTCCAAACATTTATGGCCCAAATCTTGGCCTATGCAGAGAATTTCTTGCCAAATTGCAGGAGTTTCTTAAGCCAAAGTACAAGAGTGTCCAAATATATCCATGTGAGGGACGAAAAGGCCAGCCTCAAACATTATGACTTTATGGGATAGATACACCCCTCATTATAATATGAAGAGATTTACTTATGCGATGGCAAACTCAAATATATATTCCACATTTTTCCTAGGGGCCACTGCTCACTTAACAATCAATGTAGTTATTAAAATTACTTAGGAAAATGACGAGCCTATTTGAACAGAGCAATGGCCTCTCACAAAAGAGAAATTGGAGGCTACTAAAGAACTTATCAATACACAACTGAAATCACAGCATATTGAGGAATCTTATTCCCCTTGGAATCTCCTATTTTTGTAATAAGGAAATCTGGCAAATGGCATCTCTTAACAGACCTTAGAAAAATTAATACTATCTATGAAACCTATGGGTGCATTGCCACCAGGAATTCCATTACCTACCACTGTCCCTCAAAACTGGCATATTATTATTATAGATTTACAAGATTGCTTTTTTAATATACCTTTACACCCTCTAGACCCAGAAAGATTTGCTTTCTCTCTTCCGTATCCTAATCATATCGGGCCTAATAAATGATATCAGTGGACTGTATTGCTTCAAGGAATGATGAATTCTCCCACCATGTGTCAATATTATGTAGCCAAACCCCTTGAACCTGTCAGAAAACAATTTCTTAACGATCTTGTTATTCATTATATGGATGATATATTGTTTTCAGCTGCATCTGTTTTAGAAACTCAACAAAAGTTTGACATAGCTCAACAATTCTTGAAAGACTCTGGATTAATCATTGCTCCTGAAAACACTCAAACCTCTACTCCTTAGCATTACTTAGGCTCTGTTGTTAATAGACAACATATTACTCCCCAACTAACAGAGATTCATGTTGATAAATTATCAACCTTGAATGATTTTCAAAAATTTTTAGGCGATATAAAATGTATTAGACCCAGTTTAGGCATTGCAAATGATCAACTGACGAATTTGTTGAATACTTTGAAAAGGCTATTTAAATAGTCTTGTTCAGTACAAAATAAATTGCAAGAACACTTACTCGTGTTAGACTTGATTTACCTCTCGAGTTGTTTATACTCCCTTCTCTCCATTCCCCCACGGGACTTCTTGCCCAATAAGAACACCCGATAGAATGGATCTCTACCCATTTTAGAGGGACAAGGTCACTTATGCCCTATATTGATTTGATCACTCTAGTAATTATTAATGGGAGAAATAAAACTAAGACTCTAATTGGCTCCGATCCTCATAAAATTGTAATTAATAAATCTCAATTTGAGAATGCACTACAAACGTCTACCAATTTCCAAATAGCCTTTCTGGAATATTTTAAAGATATTTCATTTTCCTTCTAACAAACTCTGGAATTTCTTCAAAAATACTGAATTTATTATCTCTTGCAGTGTCACATTACTACCTATACCTCGAGCTGATGTTTTCTATATAGATGGGACTAAAAACACCAAAGCCTCATTCTGGTCTGTCAAACAATACAAAGTCTTTTATAACAAATTTCATTCTGCTCAACAAAACGATTTATATACTCTTATTCAAGTTATTCACCTACATCCTTACCCTATTAATATAGTCTCTGACTCTTTATATTCAGTTATTATATTAGGAAATATAGAAAGCTCTATTAAATTCCAATCAACCTATTACTCAACAAGTTATTCTCGAACTACAGTCTCTTATTAGGGACTGCACTTCCCCCATTTATATTACCCATACTCGAACACATTCCTGCCTTCCTGGCCCTATGACTCATGGTAATGAACAAGCTGATAAACTTGTTTCTTTTGCTACTCCCGAGGAACAACATGCTCTATTGTACAATAATGCTGGCTCCTTACACCAAATTTAGAAAATTCCATAGCACCATGCTAAAGAAATCATTAATAATTGCTTTACTTGTAGACCCCTACATGTTCGACCCATTGCACAGGGTGTTAATCCTCGAGGATTACAACCCAATGAATTATGGCAAATGAATGTAACTCTGCCCTGAACTTTCTTCATCTTCTTTCCTACATATCTGTATCGACACAAATTCTTTTATATAGGCCACTCCTCTTCGAGGTGAGGCTACACGGCACGTTATAACCCACCCATTAGCTCGTTTTGCAATAATGGGAACTCCCAACTCTATAAAAACAGACAATGGCCCTGTCTATACTTCTAGGCAATTCAAACAATTTTTACAGTCTTTTTCTATTTAACGTATTACAGGAATTCCTTACAATTCACAAGCACAGGGCATAGTTGAATGAGCACATTGAACACTAAAACTACAAGTAAAAAAAATTAAAAAGGGGGAATACACAGGAACATTTCTATCGTCCTTATCCAGAGCAGATTTTACTAGAGCTCAACACTATATACTCTCTAATCCTATAACTATTGTTAATACAGCTTTGTTTTAAATTTTTTAAACTCACCTTGAGATATCTTGACACGAGCAGAAAAACCTTTCGAGGAATTAAAGGATATGTCTCTTCCTCTGCCCAAGTGGTATCCAGACGGACTAACTAAGCAATGGAAATCTGGGAAGTTATCTTACAGGGAAAGGGGTAGATTTACAAAAACAAGTTATACTAAAATATGACTGGAATTCTCAATTTTGTATTACCCCTGTTTGGTTCAACTATAGTGGCTACTATTGGGAACAAATCAAATTTCTTTTGCAAGACATACATGATAGTGTTTCCTTAAATGTACAATTATTACAAAAGGAAATGTTTGAAAACTTGTCTAAGAGTCTACCTTCTTCCAACAATTTGGAAACCTTAGTGGAACAGCTAGCTGATCAATTATCTAGGCTAGACCCTCGAGGATGTTTTCAAAGAATTACATGTAGTATTGGATCTGGAGCTATAATGCTGATAATTATCCTGGTGATTATATTTGTAGTATACCGATGTTTTTCAACTAAAATTGTTCAAACTAAACAAACTCAATTGGTCAGGGCCTTTTTCACAAAAGGTATCTACAGTCACTCCCAATTATGAAAAAATTAAAAGAGGGAATTCTCAAGGGACGTTCAACTTTAAGGGATCGAATATCTTGCATTTTCTTCCTTTGTGTGTCATTTCTCAGGACTCTGTTCCTTATCAGTTCCTGGAAAACAGGAACAAGCAGAGCTGCACAGTTCTCAGGACAGAGATCATAGGAAAGAGCACTTGCTTGGATTCCCTTCAGTGACTCCCTGCAGTGACCATTTACTTATAGGACTATCTATTTTCTTGCAACTGATGGAATTTCATTCTTAATGGCTGAGTAATCATTTTTACTGAAGATATATAAGCATGCGTTTCTGAAAATAAAGTACCCTTGTTTCACTTGAGACTTGGGTCCCGCATCCTTCTTTTGCCTTCTTTTCTTTGACTCTAGTCCCCACTCTGTAAAGACTATAACAGATAAGGAAGATAGAAGTGTTCCTGTATACTCCCCCTTTTAAAATTTCTTTATATGTAGTTTCAGTGTGTGATGTCCTCATTCTACTATGCACTATGCTTGTGGATTATAAGGAATAACTATAATATGTTTCATAGAAAATGATTATAAAAATTGTTTGAAAGGCCTAGAAATATAGGATGAACACATTCCTGCCTTCCTGGCCCTATGATTCCTGGTAATGAACAAGCTGATAAACTTGGTTCTTTTGCTACTCCCAAGAAACACCATGCTCTATTGTACAATAATGCTGGCTCCTTAAACCAAATTTAGAAAATTCCATACCGCCATGCTAAAGAAATCATTGATAATTGCTCTATTTGTAGACCCCTACATGTTCGACCCATTGCACAGGGTATTGTTAATCCTTGAGGATTACAACCCAATGAATTATGACAAATGGGTCCTGGCCCTATGATTCCTGGTAATGAACAAGCTGATAAACTTGGTTCTTTTGCTACTCCCAAGAAACACCATGCTCTATTGTACAATAATGCTGGCTCCTTAAACCAAATTTAGAAAATTCCATACCGCCATGCTAAAGAAATCATTGATAATTGCTCTATTTGTAGACCCCTACATGTTCGACCCATTGCACAGGGTATTGTTAATCCTTGAGGATTACAACCCAATGAATTATGACAAATGGGTGTAACTCATTGCCCTGAACTTTCTCCATCTTCTTTCCTACATGTCTGTATCGACACAAATTCTTTTATATGGGCCACCCCTCTTCAAGGTGAGGCTAGTTATAATCCACCCATTAGCTTGTTTTGCAATAATGGGAACTCCCAACTCTATAAAAACAAACAACGGCCCTGTCTATACTTCTAGGCAATTCAAACAATTTTTACAATCTTTTTCTATTCAACATATTACAGGCATTCCTTACAATCCACAAGCACAGGACATAGTTGAACGAGCACATCAAACACTGAAACTACAAATAAAAAAATTAGAAAGGGGGAATACACAGGAACATTCCTATCTTCCTTATCCAGAGCATATTTTACTAGATCTCAACACTGTATACTCTCTAATCCTATAACTATTGTTAATACAACTTTATTTGTTTTAAATTTTTTAAACTTAACTCAAGGAGATATCTTGACACGAGCAGAAAAACCTTTCAAGGAATTAAAGGATACCTCTCTTCCTCTGCCCATTTGGTATCAAGACGGGCTAACTAAGCAATGGAAATTTGGGAAATTATCTTACAGGGAAAGGGATATGCTTGTATTTCTCCAGATGGATCCAACGAACTCAATTGGCATCTTCTTCAGATGATCTGCCCCAGGGGAGCTTCCAGTGTTCAAAATAAAGATGAAAAAACAAAACCCTGGGAGAAAAATTTTCCAATAAATGTCATGGCGGCTCTAAAAATCTTCAAGAAGCATCGCCTTTGATGTCATCGACCTCATGATCTCCCTACTTGGGGACAAATAAAAACTTTTACTTATCAAGCTGAAAATCTGGTTTCTCAACAGGGAATGCCTCGGAATCCAGAAAAGATTTTTGTTGCTATGCTTGCTTTGCTTGCTTTTGCTTCCCCTGCTCAAGCTGAATTAATTAATTATACTTACTGGGCCTATATACCCAACCCCCCTTTACTGCAGGTTGTAGAATTGACAGATAAAGGACTGATCATATCTGCAAATAACTCAGTACATATGCCTCCTCCTTGGAGCTTGGGGGGGGCCTTTCATCTTGAGGAAGAAGGGAGATTAATTAATATTTCTCTAGGGTATGCCGTCTCTGCATGGGTCCAGCAGAATTATGCATTAACATTAGCTGACAAACGTGGGCTTTCGTTCTGCCTCCGAAGAAGAAATTTCGGACATTGCTTGGACTGTTTACTGCCCTTTCTTTCTATGAGAACCATGTCAACACTACTGAAACTCTAAGAAAAGGACAAAAATCATTATACAAAAGGTTTACATGTAAGAACTTTAAATATACTCCTGTTCATATATATATATATATACGACTTCCCTGGTAGCTCAGATCGTAAAGCATCTGTCTGCAATGCGGGAGACCTGGGTTTGGTCCCTTGGTTGGGAAGATCCTCTGGAGAAGGAAATGGCAATCCACTCCAGTACTATTGCCTGGAAAATCCCATGGACAGAGGAGCCTGGTAGGCTACAGTCCATGGGGTTGTGAAGAGTCGGACACGACTGAGAGACTTCACATTCACATAAATATACAGATGTCAAGCTAAATCAAGGAAATTAATGTTTGTGGCCAATTATACCATTGTTGTTTCGGGACCCCATGGTATGTGGTTGTCTAACTGTTCAGATGATATTAATAGCACTGTCTGTGATTATGCTACTCAAGTAGCATAGAAGGTTACTGATACTATGATGGAACATTACCATCAAAGGACTTCTTGGCTGGCTTGATGGTGAAATGGCACCCCTTCACCCTCGAATCGTCCTCAATAAACGGATTGGGCCTGAACAATGGGACATCTGGAAACTTGCTGCAAGCACTGAAGAACTTGGAACTTGGACTGGATATTTCATGGGGACCAGCTGTAGTCATAGTAACTATTTCTTTCGTTATAATCATTTATATTTCATACAAGCTTGTGTTCCCCTTCCTTATGGTATAGCTATAGGGAACTTGCAGTTTAAAAAGACTTTATGTTCTGTGACTTGTATAGATTGCAAATTGTATACTTGTCTTAATCCCTAGGTTTCCGCAAACGAACCCCTTTTGATTTTTCAATCTCGACATAACCTATGGTTGCCAGTAGATCTTCAATGATCCTGGGAAGAGGGTCCCATGGCAGGAGTTGCCTTCCAGTTACTTACTAATTTACTTCGATGATCTAAACAACTTATTAGATGGTTAATTCTTAGCATTTGGGGATTCACTGCCATTTGCACTACTGCCGCTGTCGCAGGCATTGCTTTACAAGCCTCAGTTCAAACACGCAACTTTATTCAAAATTGGAGCAAAGATGCACATACTATATGGACCACTCAGGCTCAGAGGAAGTTCAAGGAGGAAGTTTAAGATGAAATACAGGGGAAAAAACAGCCATCCAATGAGTCAATGATCAATTAATAGATTTACAAAAGCAAGTTATACTAAAATGTGACTGGAATTCGACTCAATTTTGTATTACCCCTGTTTGGTTCAACTATAGTGCCTACTGTTGGGAACAAGTCAAATTTCTTTTGCAAGACATACATGATAATGCTTCCTTAAATGAACAATTATTACAAAAGGAAACCTTTGAAACCTTCTCTAAGAGTCTACCTTCTTCCAACAATTTGGAAACCTTAGTGGAACAGCTAGCTGATCAATTATCTGGGCTAGACCTTCGAGGATGGTTTCAAAGAGTTACATGTAGTATTGTATCTGGAACTATAACGCTGATAATTATTTTGGTGATTATATTTGTAGTATACCAATGCTTTTCAACTAAAATTGTTCAAACTAAACAAATTCAATTGGTCAGGGCCTTTTGCACAAAAAGTATCTACAGTCACTTCCAATTATGAAAATATAAAAACGGGGGAATTCTCAGGGGACATTCAACTTTAAGGGATCGAATATCTTGCATTTTCTTCCTTTGTGTGCCATTTCTCAGGACTCTCTGTTCCTTATCAGTTCCTGGAAAACAGGAATTAGCAGACTGCACACAGTTCTCAGGACAGAGGTCATAAGAAATAGCACCTGCTTCACTTCCCTTCA
>SJYC01111795.1:0-44872 GCA_006408675.1 Madoqua kirkii
GCGTGCTGCGATTCATGGGGTCACAAAGAGTCAGACACGACTGAGTGACTGAACTGAATGGGCATCATTATTAATAAACATCCCAAAGTGATCTAAAATATAGCCAAGGTAGGAGCCATTGATTTTATTTTTTATGCATTCATTTTTTATATTATTTTCCATTATAGTTTATCACAGAATATTGAATACAGTTCCCTGTGCTATATATTAGGATCTTATTTCTTATCCATTCCAAATGTAATACTACCAGCCCCAGACTCTCATTTCATCCCTCTCCCATCCCCTCTGCCCCTTGGTGACCACAAGTCTCTTCTCTATGTTGATGAGTCTGTTTTTGTTGTATAGATAGGTTTATTTATGCCATATTTTAGATTCCATATATAAGAGATATCAAATTTAAAGGTTGTTGCTGAATCACAAAAGGCCAAGATTCTTGGCCTCTGGAGGATAATTCAATCTGGGGCCAGTGACAAGGCTTGATCACTCAGAGCTTTTGTGTAAGTGTAAGCTTTTGTGTAAGCTTTTTAAGTTTTATTAAAGTATAAAAGAGATAGAGAAATCTTCTGATATGGAGAAGGGGCAAAAATAGTGCCCCCTGCTAGTCTTTAGCTGGATGTTATATAGCTACTAACAGTCTGCTAATTAGAGAAAGGAAATGTCTCAAAACTCAGAGATCGGCACCAGGCCCCTTACTTACAACATGAATTTTGAGACAACATTGTTACAAGGTGAGTTATCCCAGGCCATAAAATGATTGACATGAATCTTGAAGAAAGGCAGGTTTCCAGGAAAATACAGTTTCATTAACATTGCTTAAGAGAACATTTGCAAGAGTAAAACATACTGATTCGTCAAGTGGATTCTGAGCCTTAGGTGAGCCAACTGGAAGACAGAGATTGGGGTTTGTAGCTCATTAACATAGCTTAAGACAGACATTTCCATAAGAAAAATGCATGAGTTGGTTAGCCCAAGGTTTGAGGAAAGTTAAGTTCAGGTGAAACCATGTGTCCTCAGGGCAACACAGAATTTTAAAAGAAACGTCTTTTTAAATTTGTATAGAGAAGGGGAAAAAATCTTAACACTTGTAGTTTGTCTCCTCCTGCTGCTTAAGAGAGAGATAAAAAATGTCTGACACTTGCAGCCTATTTTCTCCATTTGGAAAGCCCTGGCCTTCCTGCCTGTTATCCTCTCAAAATGGTATTTGTCTTTCTCTTTCTAACTTACTTGTTAGGTAGTTAGAATACGGAAAAGGAGTGCAGAATGGTGGTGGCTAAAAGACAAGGAAGGGAAAAGCCCACGAAAATGGAACAAAAGAAGGTCCAAGGGCCAGAGTGAGGACCTCAGGTAGAACGAATAGCACTCCTGGCTGACCCAATTTACATACGGAAGGCCCAGGGAGAGGAAAAAAACATATAAAAAGAGCCAAAGGGCCAGGGCTCTCTCATGGGCATGCACTCTCTCTCTTCTCTTTGCGTCTTTTGGGTCGGCATGCCTTCACACCTCAAGGATGTGTTTTCCTTTATTTTCTAAATAAAACTGAGCTGTAACACGAAGCTGTAACACTGATCTGTCTGAGAGCTGTAACACTGATCTATCCAAGAGCTGAGATATGGTCTGTCCGAGAGCTGTGACACTTTGAGGGCTTTAACGTCTGTCGCTTCAAATTTTGTTGTGATGAGACAGAACCAAGAAAATTACACACTTCTGGCCCTTTGGTTCCTCTTTTTATATGTTTTTTTCCTCCCTCTGGGCCTGTCCTATGTAAACTGGGTCAGCCAGGAGTGCTGTTTGTTCTATCTGAGGCCCTCACTCTGGTCCTCAGACCTTCCTTTGTTCTATTTTCATGGGGTTTTCCCTTCTTTGTCATTTAGCCACTGCCATTCTGGACTCCTTTTTCCTATTCTAACTACCTAACACTCTCCCCTCAAGAGATGGGAGGCCCAATTCTTTGGGAATAGGGGCACTGAGGTCTTTCTGGCTACTTCCTGATGAACTGGGACAGTGAGGGGCATTGAACCTCCCCCCTTTGCTAGTCTCAGCCCTCAGAGTCCTTATAGAAGTGTCCATCTGAGGGTGAGTGATATTTTCCATGGTCAGCTGTAGTTTTATATATCTTTGTTGAACTGGTACTGCATGTTGTAGCTTGTTGACCTGGGCAGAGACAAAATGGGTTAAACAATTGATAATACATGGAGCAATCATAAGCAGCTAGTTATCCCAGGCCATAAAATGATTGACATGAATCTTGAAGAAAGGCAGGTTTCCAGGAAAATACAGTTTCATTAACATTGCTTAAGAGAACATTTGCAAGAGTAAAACATACTGATTCGTCAAGTGGATTCTGAGCCTTAGGTGAGCCAACTGGAAGACAGAGATTGGGGTTTGTAGCTCATTAACATAGCTTAAGACAGACATTTCCATAAGAAAAATGCATGAGTTGTTAGCCCAAGGTTTGAGGAAAGTTAAGTTCAGGTGAAACCATGTGTCCTCAGGGCAACACAGAATTTTAAAAGAAACGTCTTTTTAAATTTGTATAGAGAAGGGGAAAAAATCTTAACACTTGTAGTTTGTCTCCTCCTGCTGCTTAAGAGAGAGATAAAAAATGTCTGACACTTGCAGCCTATTTTCTCCATTTGGAAAGCCCTGGCCTTCCTGCCTGTTATCCTCTCAAAATGGTATTTGTCTTTCTCTTTCTAACTT
Organism: Madoqua kirkii; assembly: GCA_006408675.1. Taxonomy (NCBI): domain Eukaryota; kingdom Metazoa; phylum Chordata; class Mammalia; order Artiodactyla; family Bovidae; genus Madoqua; species Madoqua kirkii. Next base: position 2,701 of record SJYC01111795.1, read on the forward strand.
ACTTGTTAGGTAGTTAGAATACGGAAAAGGAGTGCAGAATGGTGGTGGCTAAAAGACAAGGAAGGGAAAAGCCCACGAAAATGGAACAAAAGAAGGTCCAAGGGCCAGAGTGAGGACCTCAGGTAGAACGAATAGCACTCCTGGCTGACCCAATTTACATACGGAAGGCCCAGGGAGAGGAAAAAAACATATAAAAAGAGCCAAAGGGCCAGGGCTCTCTCATGGGCATGCACTCTCTCTCTTCTCTTTGCGTCTTTTGGGTCGGCATGCCTTCACACCTCAAGGATGCGTTTTCCTTTATTTTCTAAATAAAACTGAGCTGTAACACGAAGCTGTAACACTGATCTGTCTGAGAGCTGTAACACTGATCTATCCAAGAGCTGAGATATGGTCTGTCCGAGAGCTGTGACACTTTGAGGGCTTTAACGTCTGTCGCTTCAAATTTTGTTGTGATGAGACAGAACCAAGAAAATTACACACTTCTGGCCCTTTGGTTCCTCTTTTTATATGTTTTTTTCCTCCCTCTGGGCCTGTCCTATGTAAACTGGGTCAGCCAGGAGTGCTGTTTGTTCTATCTGAGGCCCTCACTCTGGTCCTCAGACCTTCCTTTGTTCTATTTTCATGGGGTTTTCCCTTCTTTGTCATTTAGCCACTGCCATTCTGGACTCCTTTTTCCTATTCTAACTACCTAACACTCTCCCCTCAAGAGATGGGAGGCCCAATTCTTTGGGAATAGGGGCACTGAGGTCTTTCTGGCTACTTCCTGATGAACTGGGACAGTGAGGGGCATTGAACCTCCCCCCTTTGCTAGTCTCAGCCCTCAGAGTCCTTATAGAAGTGTCCATCTGAGGGTGAGTGATATTTTCCATGGTCAGCTGTAGTTTTATATATCTTTGTTGAACTGGTACTGCATGTTGTAGCTTGTTGACCTGGGCAGAGACAAAATGGGTTAAACAATTGATAATACATGGAGCAATCATAAGCAGCATCAATACAGTTTAACAAGGACTAGTAGGGGCATTAACCAACTTCAAATTTCCATCACCAGGATGGCTCATATCCCTCCTTGTTCATGGATCAGAAGATCTATCTCCTGTCTGTTTTGGAGTACAACCCCTGCCAAGCTATGTTGGCTCTTTAGAGCTATTCTGAAAATTATTATCCCCAGAAACTTGATTTTGCAGGTGTTTGTTAGACTGGCACTTATTTGTAGTTCTGAATAGGTATCTGAGATCTCCAGGGGCTCACAGGTGTATTGAGTGTCCTCTTGTTTTCTTCCATGGCTTGACTCATGAACTGCTGTGGGGGTGGAAAGTATTACAGGGTAGGGGCCCTTCCATGTGGGCTGGAGTTGAGCCCTTGGGGACCCACCTTTCCAGACTTTAATTAGGACTTGAGTCCCTGGAGCATATAGTGGTGAATCCTTAGAATCTTTTGGGTCCTAGTTGACACCATACAAGCATATACCTTGCTGGAATTGACCAATGGCCATGGTATAAGACTGGATGGTCTGAGCCTCTGGATCTAGAAAGAGGTCATTGACATAAACAAAAGGTCTGTTCCTTAGGGGCAATATGGGTGCAGAGGAGAGCTATTGGTAAAGCCTCCTTCCATCCCAGGGAGGTCCCCTGGGTTATCTTTTTTATCACTGATTTTAAGAATTGGTTGGCTCTTTCTACTTTTCCTAAAGACTAAGGCCCCCAGGCACAATAGAGAAAATAAGTAATGCCCAATGCTTTAGAGACCACTTGGGTGACCTTAGAAGTAAATGATGTCCCATTGTCACTTTAAAATGACCTGGGCAGACCAAATCTCAGAATGATTTCATGAAGCAGTTTTTTTACCACCTCCTCAGCCTTCTCAGTCCAGGTGGGAAAGCCTTCAATCCATCCTATGAATGTTTCTATCATGATTAATAGGTATTTATACCCTTGAGAAACTGGCATCTGGGTGAAGTCCATCTGCCAGTCCTCTCCTGGGTAGGTCCCACATCTTTGGACAGGCTGGGCCTTCTGTGATCTTCTAACCCCTTCTGGGGGTTATTTAATTGGCAAGTGGGACAAGAGGAGACCACTTGCCTTATAGTCGTGTGGAGGCCTGTTCCTCTGAAGGACCTTTCTCCAAAGAAATCTTTGGAGGGCCTTTTCTTCTAAATGAGTGGTGGCATGTAAGGAGTTAACCAACTTCCATTGGAGGTTCCCAGGCAGAAACAGGAGTCCCTTCTTTTGGAACCATCCCATACGATCTTCGTGAAAGCCTTCCCTCTTAGCTTTAAGAGTCTCACCTTCAGTTTATGAAGGAGGTTCTGGCAAATTAGTCTGTGGAACTAACATGACAACCCTTATTAGATCATTGTTCTATAATACTGCTCTCTTTGCTGCCTGATTGGCTGCTTGATTCCCTCATGCCACTTCCGTGCTCTCTTTTTGGTGTCCTTTACAGTGGGAGACTGAAAACTCAGCAGGCAGATGGCCTGCCTCAATAAGGATTTGATCACCAAATCTGATTGGGAACACTCAGGTGGTCAAGTGGCCTCTTTCTTTCCAAACAGCAGCGTGTGCATGTAGCACCAGAAAGGCATACTTGGAATCAATGTGAATGACTACTCTTTTTCCTTTACCTAGCTCTAAAGCTTGAGTCAGGGCTATAAGTTCAGCTAATTGGGCTGAAGTACCTGGTGGCAAAGGCTTAGCCTCAATGGTCTCAAAATTGGAGATTACTGCATATCTGGTTCTTCTTTTTCCACCCAAGACAAAAATGCTTTCATCAGTGTACCAGATTTCCTCAGGATTGCCCAAAGGGTCTTCCAACAATCTCTCTTGGGGTTTTGTCCAGTGGTCCAAGGTTTCTAGGCAAGAGTGAAAGGGGAGAAAGCCCTCGGGGGTAGGCAGGTGGATAGCTGGGTTAGGAACCTCACAAGAGGATGTAATGAGGCCTGGATTTTCAATCAGCACTACTTGATATCTGAGGATTCTTTGATCAGACATCCATAAATGGCCTCTCCGATTTGGGAGTTGTTTCTCTTGGTGGCTGGTAAAAATAGTTTGCCCTCAAAAGAGAGTTTTAAAGCATCTTCTATCAGGATTGCAATAGCTGCAAAGTTTCAAAGGCAGGGAGAGATTTCTTCCAGATAAGCGAGGAAGACAGTCAGAGACCGCTAGAAACTGTTAGGAAATATTTGTCCACCCCAGCAGCAAAGTGCTCAGGTGAATCTTTTTGTAATTTTTTTTCCTGTAGCAGCCCAAACAGTACAGGTTTGGGAGGAGAAGGCTCCAGAGTAGGAGGTCAGGACAGAGAAGGTGGCCCCTGCGTCAACCAAGAAATTCTCAGACCTACCTACCACATCCAGTTGCACCCTAGACTCCAGCCCTGTGATGGTTATCTGTGACAGGTGGGTTGGCTGGAGTGGACCGCTGCTTCAGTCCTATTGAACCATCATGAGAGAAGGCTTATTTAACCATCATGAGAGAAGGCTTGGTGCTAGACTTTGAGGCTTTTGGGTCCCGAGGGCAGAGTGCTGCCCAATGTCCCAATCGATGGCATTTGTAGCAAGCTAATTTAGAAGACTTGTCATGGTCTGGACACTCTTTGGCCCAATGCCCCGCCTGTCTACAGATTAGGCATTTGACTCATGCCTTGTCCTTCAAGGACTCAGGATTTGTCATAGAGCTTCCCTGGAGGGTGGCTAGCATCTGAACATGCCTTGTCTCTTTCCTTTTCTCCTTCTCTTGGACATTGGCCTTCTTCTCCTGTTCTCTGTTATAAAAGGTATTGGTGGCTCTCTGGACCGTCTCATCTAAAGAGGCAGCAGGATCCTGCTGCTGTGATTGTTGTAACTTTATCTTGATGTCTGATGCATATTGGGACAGACTGGTAACCTTTTGGAGGGCCTCTTTCAGGCTTTCCAAAAAGGCAATGGGATTCTCATCAGCGGGCTCCTGAGTTATTGCTGAGACTGGACACAGTCTCAAAAGGTAATAAGCTTCCTTCTATTTCCATGGATGGACTTCCTTAGGGGTGAGTCTTTTTGAGACTGATCCTACCCAGTACAACAATCATGGCCTCCAGTCCCATCACTTCATGGGAAATAGATGGGGAAACAGTAGAAACAATGTCAGACTTTATTTTGGAGGGGCTCCAAAATCACTGCAGATGGTGAATGCAGCCATGAAATTAAAAGATACTTACTCCTTGGAAGAAAAGTTATGACCAACCTAGATAGTATATTCAAAAGCAGAGACATTACTTTGCCAACTAAGGTCCGTCTAGTCAAGGCTATGGTTTTTTCTGTGGTCATGTATGGATGTGAGTTGGACTGTGAAGAAGGCTGAGTGCCGAAGAATTGATGCCTTTGAACTGTGGTGTTGGAGAAGACTCTTGAGAGTCCCTTGGACTGCAAGGAGATCCAACCAGTCCATTCTGAAGGAGATCAGTCATAGGATTTCTTTGGAAGGAATGATGCTAAAGCTGAAACTACAGTACTTTGGCCACCTCATGCGAAGAGTTGACTCATTGGAAAAGACTCTGATGCTGGGAGGGATTGGGAGCAGGAGGAGAAGGGAATGACAGAGGATGAGATGGCTGGATGGCATCACTGACTCAATGGACGTGAGTCTGAGTGAACTAGATGTGTATAAGAGACAGGTCTGAGCCTCTGGATCTAGAAAGAGGTCATTGACATAAACAAAAGTTTCTGAAGGAGATCAGTCATAGGATTTCTTTGGAAGGAATGATGCTAAAGCTGAAACTACAGTACTTTGGCCACCTCATGCGAAGAGTTGACTCATTGGAAAAGACTCTGATGCTGGGAGGGATTGGGAGCAGGAGGAGAAGGGAATGACAGAGGATGAGATGGCTGGATGGCATCACTGACTCAATGGACGTGAGTCTGAGTGAACTCTGGGAGATGGTGATGAACAGAGAGGCCTGGCATGCTGCCATTCATGGGGTCGCAAAGAGTTGGACACGACTGAGTGACTGAACTGAACTGAACTGTTGCAACCTAAGAGCCAGGCATCCCTGGGTCAGGGTGCAGATCCCCAGCCAAGCGGAGGCCTGACAATCTCCTGGAGATCAAATGCCCAGGCAGGTTGAGGCAGGTTGGCCTCCTAAGAATTGGGTCCCAGGGCAGGTCAAGTTGTGACAACCTACTGGGACCTCTAGACTAGTGGATCCCTGAGCAGGTTGAGGCATGACAACCTTTCAAGGACCAGATCCCTAGGCAGGTCAAGGCAGGTTGACCTCCTGGGACCCCCTGGGCTGGAGTTGGGTGTCCCCAAGGGCTCCAGTGTGACCAGTGCTAGGTAGGATTAAGGGGTTGTAATTTTAAATTATTGCCAGTTTGTTCACTGCAGATGGGAATAGATATGATGTAAAGCAATCCAAATCTGTGTCTTGAGACTGTGAACCTGGTGAAACAGTCATAAGCCTTATCCTCTTACTGCTCTAAGGGATTGTGAGTTAGTGATTTCCTCCCATAGTCCTCCATAAGAGCAGTTAAGATACTTCCAATGGTAAACATTTCATTGTCATAGACCCACTTTAGGTAACAACTGAAGTAATGACAAAGGACTGGGTTATCTGGCCCTGTTAAGGGCATTAAAGTATTTTAATAATAGACTAGGTGGAGTAATGTTGCCTACAAGGGAGCAGGGTCCTGGTTGTAAGAGCTAGTAATTGGCTTAAGGACAAAGTGGTAAGAGGCAAAAGACCAGATGTGCTATAAAAGTTGAGTGGCGATTTGATCCGGGGTTATGTTTGTTACTTTAGGAGAAGGGTGGTAAGGGTTTGGGCCCAAACAGCTTGCAGGGCTAACTCTCAAAGTGGCAAACATTATCCCTGGAAGCCCAATTGCCTAGAAGGGATGCCAACAGATGGACTTCTAGCAGGTGTGCCTGTCACCCACCCTAGCGGGTTGACTTTGAGATGCTGACATCGCACATGTTGTAGGAAACATGGAAGATGAAGGCCTGACTATCTAGAGGAATTGGATATTATACAGTATTTCCCTCCCAGGGGCCAGCTATTTTCTGGCTGTCCCTCCAGAAGATTGTAGAGGCAATATTGTGGGCCTGGATGGGACTCAGGAAAGAGCATGAAACAGGATGGAAAGGGGTAGGGCACAACTTTTGAAAGAATGGCATAGAGCAAGGGAATAACATAAACCAATTAAAATCAGTTGGGTCCAAGATGACAAGTCAAATTCAGTTCAGTTCTTCTGAGCTTTCAGCAAGCTGTCATCTTTTTGCTGGTGGAGGGTCTTGCCTTGATTTTACGGCTGCTGACTGATTGGGTTGGAGGCTGTTGACGTTGAGGTGGCTGGGGCAGTTTCTTAAAATGAAACAGCAATGAAGCATGGGTTGACTCTTCCTTTCACAAATGATTTCTCTATGACAGGCAATGCTATTTGATGGCATTTTTCCCCACAGTAGAACTCCTTTCAAAACTGGAGGCATTCTTCTCAAAACCCACCAGGGTTTTATCAACTAAGTTGATGTAATATTCTAAATCCTTTGTTGTCATCTCAACAGTCTGTAGCATTTTCAGAGGGGTAGGTTGTATCTCAGAAAACTATTTTCTTTGCTTATCTATAAGAAGCAAGGGTTTATCTGTTAAAGTTTTATTCTGAGATTGCAGCGACTCAGTCACATCTTCAGACTCCACTTCTGAGTCTAGTTCTCTTGCTGTATCTACCACATCTGCAGTTATTTCCCCTCTGAAGTCCTGAACCCCTCGAAGTCATCCATGAGGGTTGGAATTCAGTTCAGTGCAGTCGCGCAGTCATGTCTGACTCTTTGCGACCCCATGAACTGCAGCACACCAGGACTGCCTGTCCATCACCAACTCCCAAAGCTTGCTCAAACTTATGTGCATTCATTCAGTGATGCCATCCAGCCATCTCCTCCTCTATCATCCCCTTCTCCTTGTGCCTTCAATCTTCCCCAGATCAAGGTCTTTTTCAATGAGTCAGTTCTTTGCATCGGGTAGCCAGAGTATTGGCCCTTTAGCTTCAGCATCAGTCCTTCCAATGACTATTCAGGACTGATTTCCTTTAGGATGGACTGGTTGGATCTCCTTGCAGGCCAAGGGAGTTTCAAGAGTCTTCTCCAACACCACAGTTCAAAAGCATCCATTCTTTAGCGCTCAGCTTTCCTTATAGTCCAACTCTCACATCCATACATGACTACTGGAAAAACCACAGCCTTGACTAGACGGACTTTTGTTGGCAAAGTAATGTCTCAGCTTTTTAATATGCTGTCTAGGTTGATCCTTCTTCCAAACTCCTGTGAATGTTGATATTTTGTTTCCTCCTGAATCATGGATGTTCTTACTGGCGTATAAAGAATCCTTTCCAGAAGTTTTCAGTGGACTTTGCCCAGATCCATCAGAGGAATCACTTTTGTTGGCAGCTATACCCTTAAGAATTATTTTCCTTAAAGAGTAAGAGCTGAAAGTCAAAATGACTCCTTGATCTGTGGGCCGCAGAATGCCTGCTGTGCTAGCATGCATGAAAACAAGAACAACTGCATCAGTGCTCTGGGGTGACCAGCTGCACTGTCAGTGATCAGTGAAACTTCAAGGGAAATTTTTTTTTTCTGAGCAGTAGGTCTCGACAGTGGCTTAAAATGTTCAGTAAGTCGTGTTGTAAACAGATGTGCTGCCATCTAGGCTTTCTTGTTCCCTTTACAGAGCACAGAGTAGATTCAGTGTGATTCTTAAGGGCCCTGGGGTTTTAGAATGGTGAATGAACATTGGCTTCAGTGTAGGTCGCCAGGTGCTTTAGCCCTCTAACAAGAGAGTCAGCCTGTCCTTTGAAGCTTTGAATCCACGTATTGACTTCTCCTCTCCAGCTATGAAAGTCCTTGACAGCATCTTCTTCCAATATATGGCTGTTGTGTCTCCATTGAAAATCTGGTGTTTAGTGCAGCCATATTCATGCATTATCCTAGGCAGATCTTTTGTATAACTTGCTGTAGCACCTTGTACTTTTACTTATGGAAAAGGCTTCTTTCCTGAACCTCCTGAACCAAAGCTTCAAATTTTTCTTCTGCAGCTTTCTCACCTCTCAGCCTTCATAGATTAGAAGAGAGTTAGGGCCTCAGTCTAGATTAGGTTTCGGCTTAAGGGAATCTTGTGGCTGGTTTGATCTTCTGTCCAGACCACTGACACTTCCAACATATCAGCAATAACTCTGTTTTGCTTTCTTATCACTTGTGTGTTCACTGGAGCAGCACTTTCCTTCAAGAACTTCTTCTTCACATTCACAATTTCCCTAGCTATTTGGAGCAAGAGGCTTAGCTGTCAGGCTGTCTCAGCTTTCGACATACCTTCTGCACAAAGCTTAGTTATTTCTGGCTCTTGATTTAAGGTGAGCGATGTGCAACTGTTTCTTTCACTTGAACACTTAGAGGCCATTGTTGGATTATTAACCGGGCTAATGTCGGTATTATTACTGTTGTGTTTCAGGAAATAGGGAGCACAAGCAGAAAGAGAAGGGAGAATCATTGTTTAGTAGAACAGTCAGAACACATGCAGCATTTATTAAGTTTGACAAATGGGCACATTCATGGTGTCCCCAAACAACTACCATCACATCTCCCCCAAGAGCATACTATCACTTAGTAAATCTTCAATTTGCTTTCTTGGGAAGAAAATATCAGTGATCACAGATTGTTATAACTAGTATGACAACAGTGGAAAAGTTTGAAATATTGGGAGAATTACCAGAATATGGACACAGAAGCCTGTTGCAAAAATGGCACCACTGGACTTGCTTGTCACAGAATTGCCACAAGCCTTCAATCTGTAAAACAGTGTCTCTGCAGAGCATAGTATAGCAAACTCACTGAAGTGCATCATTTGAGCCTCACAGCAGTTTCAGAGTAAATACGATTGTTCCCATTTCACAGAGAGATATACTGAGTCTATAAGAGATTTTTTTTAATTGCCTAATTATGCACCAATGCAAAGTGTTCAAAACATTTTTCAGACCCAAACAGCACGACTCCAGAGTCCAGACACCCAGCCACTCTAGGAAAACCTCCGCTGCCATTTCATACAAACGGATATGTAGAGTGTGTCTCAAGGCAGTATTAAAACTGTTATCCAAAAAAAGTAATCAGCTGTTCGGAAGTTTTGCCTAGGGTGTGTATGCAAATGTGTGGGCACACTGCAGAGTGCATGTGTGCTGGAGATAAGGGGGTCTTGATGTAATTGCGGCTTCAAGGGAGAATATTAAAACTCCAAGTTCTTCCATTTCTGACACCTCTTCTTTAAGACAGGATAAAATAAATAACTATCAGATAACACTCCAAACTAAATGGAAAGCATTTTCTAACTAAACACTCAAGTTTAATATTCTAAATAAAATTTTTGTTAACTGAAAGGGTTGAATAGAGAGCGAGCCTGTGAGAGCAGACAGGCATAGCCTCAGAGCAGCTCACCTGATTCTGAATCACAGTACCTGCCTCGATTATAACGTGGTTATTGTCTTCAGTTTCTTTAAACAGAGTTGACTCAACTTAAAAGAAATTCTCTGGCTTCAAATAAAAGGGGTGTTGCTTTTGTCCCCTCCTCTTAAAGAAGCAGTACCTCGACAAGTCATTTTAGTGAGCCTTCTCTTAGCGTGTTGCCATCAGTTACGTTTGGTGAAAAAGGAAGTGCTCTGATTCATCCTGAAGCCTCACCTGTGTATCCTGTTGCTGCATGCCCCATCCACATCCACTGATAAACCAGAAAGGCAAAGAGATGAGATATGAACACAGCATGCATTGATTCTCCAAACATTTGTTGAGCACCTACTGTGTGCAACACCTTCTTCTGAGAGTGAACAAAACCCCAGGCATTCAAATTCTAAAGGAAAGAGAGAGATAGTGAACAGGTAGATTATATATCAGCAGCTGGTAAATTTCTCTAGGGGGAAGCAGGGTAGAGGTTTATCATTTTCAACACTAGTGACATTTTGATCCAGATCATTCTTTACTTTGGAAACCACACTAGGAGGTTTAATGGCTTCCCTGGCCTTGACTCACTATATGTAAATAGCACACACACACACACAAATATACACATGCACACTCACACACACCAGTTTGACAACATTCAGACATTGCCAGATATCCTTTGAGAGTCAGTGTAAGGCCCAGGTGAGAAGCACTGGTCTAAAGAGTAAGAGGTAGGGGCCCTGGTTCATTGGGTCAGGGAAGACCTCTCTTATAAGGTGACTTTTGAGCAAAGACAGGAAGAAGCGAGGACAAGCATCTTGTAAATATCTGGAGAAAGAATGTTCCTAGCAGAGAATGGCTAGTGCAGAGGCCGTGAGGTGAGAAGGGTGACACGGAGGCCATCGTGAGCAGGACTGAACTGGAAGAATGTATCAAGGGAAGGGATCAGCCACCTCGTCAGGAGGCAAGATTGTGAGCCTGTAGTGAGGACTGTGGCTTTGAATCAGGGTGGGATAGGAAGTCACAAAGGGTTTTGAGAAGAACAGCAATGGGACCTGGCGTATATTCAGATGAGGTTGTTCTTACTGAGTAATTACCTACAAGGGCACAAAGGTGAAAGCCAGGTGCACAAGCAGCCATGGCAGTGATTCTTGTGAGCACGCAATCTAGGTAGGGCTGGTTGTGAAAGGGTGGGGGACAGTGACTGAATTTGGGGTATGTTTTGAACATAAATCTGATATGATTTGCTATTGAGTCAGGCATCAGGTGTGAACAAAACAAAAGCGGGGGGTCTTTGAAATCTTTTTCTTTGCAAACACCCCAAATGAGCTTTTTTTTTCCTTGATTTTTTTTTTGGATCCTAATCCTATGAGAGCTTAAGCCTGATGCATACGTTGTTTAGGCATTAGGTTTTAGACTGTTATTTCCTGAATTGCTTCCTGAGTAAACCAATTAAAATTATAATGTGCATCTCCAGGAGAAAAGGCAAGGAGCCGAACTTGGTACGATTTTACCTCTTCGATGCCACTTAACAATACTTCTCTCCTATTGCTTGGGTAATGAAATTCTGGCAAGGGAGATGCCAGATGAACAAATGGGCCCTCAGAAGCAGCCCATCACCCCATGCTCATAGCTGTAGTACTATCTGATTATTCTCCAGGTCCCCATTTGGAAACTCGTGTGCACTTTTCATAAAAACCACCATGTTCATACTGCATCTCTCCTTTCTCTGTAGCACCTGCCTCTGAGACCTCAGGCATACGGTTGATATTGCCTTCCCGGATTGAGGTAGATTAACCAGGGTTCCAAGCTTCTCAAACTGTGCGAGAGAGAGAGAGAGAATGTGAAATAAAGGCCCAATCTTCTGGTCAGTCTCTGGGTTAAGACGGGCTTTTATAAAACCTTCCAAATGGGTCAACACACATTGGTGATTACACTCTGTGAGTTTTTACCTTTAAAGTCACATTTGCTTTCCCCTTAAAGCAATGTTTCTCCATGTTGGATATGATATTTTTAAGTTTCAAAAGGGAGGGAATATATGTATACCTACGGCTGATTTATATTGAGGCTTGACAGAAAACAGCAAAACTGTGTAAAGCAATTATCCTTCAATAAAAAATAAATCAACTTTAAAAAAAAGAATGCAGAATTCTGGGTTCTTTGTGAGATCCAGAAGGATAAAATTGGGAATAATGTTCAATAAGGACCTCAAATGATTCTGTAGTATGTGTATGCAAACACTTGAGAATTGTTGCTGTATCATTTGGGAATTATACTCACTTCCAAGTAACTGAAATCTAAATAAAGATCTAGTTTATTTCTCTCATTGGTTGGAGAAGTTCAGTAATAGGCAACCCAGTGATGGTGTATGATGGCTCTGTGGTGTATTCAGAAACTTTCACTCTTAAAGTTGCTTCATGGTGCAAGATGGCTGCTGATCCCCCAGCCATTATTTATACATTTCAGCCAGAAAACCAGAAGAAGGGGAAATGGGCAAAAGGGGTCTTTGTCAACTACTTTACCTCCTTTAGAAGAGCTCTCCCAGAAGTCACATCTTTACATGTCATGGGCCAGAATTTATTCACATGGCCACATGTTATTCCTCCAGAGGTATAGAATTGTTTTTCTGAGCTGAGTACATTGATGCTGTAAGTAAAATAATGGTATTCTAATTAAGGAAGAATAGAAAATGGATGTGGAAATAGAAAATATAAAAACACTTTGGGGCATAAGAGCCAATCAATTTAAAAAAATATGTTGTTTTGATCAGTTCCTTTATTGAGACAGTGAAGGACAATTGATTTTCAAATCAGCCCCCAAATTCTGACTTCTTGTTGGGATCTCACTCTAAGAAAAAGGAATGCTTTTGATATGGAAAATGTACCACCTCAGACTTTGAGCACTTTGCCTTTGGAATTTCTCATTCTTGCCAGAGCTGGTGAACTCCTTTTTAGGTACTATAGAGAGGGAGACACCTATGAAATTGAGAGCATATAACTTCATTTGCCTCCTCTGGGTCTCCTGGGATATCTGGTAATCTTATGGGTTGGCTGTTGAAGAGAAACACATGAGTAACTCTAAAATTCTTAAAATAGGCTCCCTGAACCAATAGCAGGGGCATCCCCAGAGAAGTGGTTAGAAATGCAAATGATCCCCCCAACCCCCAGGTCCTCTGAATTAGAGATATGTATTTTAACATGCCTTCCATGGTTGTGGTGAAATTTGAGAACCACTGTTCCTGTGTAAAGCACTTTTCTCTTCAACGAGTAGTCACTGACTTTTTGGCTTCCATCTCTGCTCCAGCAGAAGTGCTATCAAATGTGCAGTTCCTTCTGAAAAACCCAGTCTTCCCAATTGGGCGAGGTCTTGCTTTGTTGACTTTATTGGCACACACCAACTCAAGCTCTGACTATCCGTCTTGACACAGACTGAAGTTATTGCCAAACCTCACTGTTGAGAGTAGCATGTTTAAATAAAGGCCTTCAGCTATTTCGTTTTCCTAAGCCAGTGTACTGTGTTCAGCATGCTTTTGTTTGGAGGAAATGTACCTTGTATGGTTACATACAGGTCACAGTCATAGGGCACCTCTACCTGAGAATCTGTAACCGGAGAGAAGTCCCAACCACATGCCACGGAGCTGCTTTTGGAGAAATACACTGAGTATGCACAGGAGGAAAAATCACATCATCAACCTGTCAGATAATGGTTTGGTAGTGATCATTGTTGACAAAATTCTATTGGATTTGATTATTTACTTGTAAAAATTAACAAGCGAAACATGTTTGGGCTAAAATGAGCAATCTGCAGGGTTTTCAGTGGTGGTGCCAAATTTAATTTTTGTAGCGCCAGAAAGTATATTAAATATTTTCCCCTTCCCATTGGTATGATTGGTGTTTGTTTTGAGCTATACAGTAGTTTTATTATGGAAGATGCCAGAGCATTTCCATGCATGCAGCATTTCCATGTTCAGCCAGAGACAGATGGGGAAAGGAAGCCATTCCTCCCTCCTTCCCATCTGTCTGCTAATTCCCTTTACTCAGTGAAGAGCTTGCAGAGTCCAGCTCCTAAACACCAGGAAGAGACACAGAAGGCAGCACAAAGTGATTATTTTTCCTCCTGGACTTGAACAGGCTTTGAAGAGCCTTGAAAGTGGTGAGGCACTGACTCACTCTCCTCCTCAGAGCAAGCCAGATTACCTACCGTGTAATATGGGAGTGATTTGGTAGGTTGTTAGTTAATACTAGCTGCTTTGGTTTAATAATGGAGCATCTTACTAGATACACTCTTTTATTTTTGTCTGGAGAAATCCCATGGACAGAGGAGCCTGGTGGGCTATAGTCCGTGGGGTAAAGGGGGTGGCAAAGAGTTGAAGCTTTTAAGTCTTCCTCCAACTAGTATTTGAAGTCATCCACCAAATTATTGCTAGCCTTGAGATAAATTATTTTAAAACACTTTGTATTCAAGAAATTACTGGAATGCTGGTAGAAAAGATATATTTTCAGTGGTGGTGATCAGTAGACTTAAATTATAAAAGGCAACACAAGATGTCCAGCCAGGAAGGAAGTTCCAAAAGAGTCACTGCCTCTGTAGTATTTAGGCTGGACCTCGGAGGACTAAAGTATTTATGTACCACCTAAATCTCTCTGAGTGGAGTGAGTGAGTGAAGTCGCTCAGTAGTGTCCGATTCTTTGTCACCCCATGGACTGTAGCCTACCAGGCTCCTCTGTCCATGGGATTCTCCAGGCAGTAGTACTGGAGTGGATTGCCATTCCCTTCTCCAGGAGATCTTCCCGGCCCAGGGATCGAACTTGGGTCTTCCACATTGTGAAGTCCTAAATATCTCTAGAGCTCTCCATCACTTCCTCCCCCTTAGCCCAGTCATGTGTTGGGACTCTCATCCTCCAGTAGGTGGTGTTCCAGTGGGTAAAGAACCCTCCTGCAAATGGAGAAAACATGAGACGCAGGCTCAGTCCCTGGGTCAGGAAGATCCCCTGGAGGCGGGCATGGCAACCCACTCCAGTATTCTTGCCTGGAGAATTCCATGGACAGAGGAGCCTGGTGGCTACAGTCCATGGAGTCACAAAGAGTCGGACACGACTGAGGCAACTTAGTACGCTCGCAGCACTTAAAATAGCCTGAAACTTCTCCAATCCAGCCTGCAGGTGTGGGCCTCACCCAAGAGCCTTCCATAAGGAACTGGAATTGAGCAAGGCTCGTCAGTCTAGGGTGGACTCCTGAGCTGAGGTTGTGTCAACTCCTAGTCGTGTGGGGATCTGCTGAGAGGAAAGAATAGAGCAAAGAACACCAGCCTTAGAGAGATGGGAAACCCCTTTCCAGTCACTTTCCATTGGAAGTTTCCATTTCCTCATGGGGTTTTGAGAAAACACTACATCTTTTTAATAAGTTACTTTTCTTCCCCCTGAAACCAAACTAGCTTAAATGGCATTTTATTCCTCACAACCTTCTTTCTTAGACCCATTACAGTGGGAACTTCACAGGTTTGGTCTCACTCTGTAAGCAAGCGGTGTTGCTTACCTCTTAAAATGGAAGGGAGGCCATGAAAATCTGGATTGTCCCATTGGAAGCATACCAGGCTGGACGATATACTTACTGCTGTGTATTCTTATTATTTATTGTTATTGCTGGCTAAATACTTTGCCTCCACTCCCATTAATTGCCACAATCATGTGATAAGGATTCTGAGAGGTTTTAACCTTCTCAGAAACATGGGGATGGGTCAGGACAGAGCCAGGGCTGTGGGGTTCAGATCTACTTGGCCATGGCTGCAGAAGATGCAGGGAAGACTCCAGCCTGGGTCAGCCTTGGATAGTAGCGGACAGGGCTTGTTCAAGGCACCATTTCAGAAGATGATGGCTCTGGGCAGTGGAGACAGGGCTGTGAGAGTGATAAGGGATGATTGCCAGGAAGGTCTGTGGAGCTCACAGTAAACTCTTCATGATTATGCAACCACAGTATGATGCACTTAAAAAATTTTTTTGTTGAAGTATAGTTGATGTATGGTATTGTGTAAAACTGGTCTTCCTTCAGTTCTACATATGTATACATTCTTTCCATATTCTTTTTGATGACAGTTTATCACAGGATGTAGTTCCCTGTGCTATCCAGTAGCACTTTGTTGCTTATCTATACAGTAATTCATGTTATATTAGCATTTACCCCTAATGTTCTGTTAACTATCATGGGAGTTGTGAGAATGACAAAATAATGATGCCACAAGGCCTTTCCACCTGTCATTTTTTGACCTGGGAGGCAAAACCCATTCCCCAGTATACTGCAACTGCTTCCTTATCTGTGGCCCCTGCAGGTGAGCATGTGGACTGCCGTTCTTCTGCACATACAATGCTGTGTGAGTCTGTGATGGGCTCATTGCCAGCTTCTAATCCCAAACTATCTCATGATCTGGGCTCATATGTCTTCTCAGACAGAGTGCTGGTAAATGCGGGCTGCCTTCAAAACCTGAATTCCAGGCCCTGGCTCCCTACCAGTGTCTATAGGGAGGGGTTGCAAGGCCCTGGGTTCCAAAAGTCATCTAGTCTAGGACAAGAAATCTGTTTATGTTTGCCTTTGGGATTTGATTAAGAGGGTGATATGCACATGATGCTGAATGGTTATGATCATTTGTTACAAAAATAAGAATGACTTTCACATTTTGTTTAAGGCTTTGTCATCATAAGCCTTCTTCCTCTCTCTTCTAACACTTATGATTTCATTTCTGGAGATCAAAGTAGACAGAGCTTTCACAACTCTTCACCCCAGCATTCCCAAAACATATAGTCATATCCAAGGCTCCCTCAACTCCAGGGAATGTGACCATGGTTGAGGAGCGTAACGAATACAGTGAATTTAGGGCCCTATGTCTTCTGTCTTCTCCGTTTTGTTGAATGAATGCCTTGTTTCACAAGAGCTGGTCATAATGCTTAGAGATAGTTGAAAAGTATTTTCCATGATATCATCTGAGCTTGTGGGAATTTTTTTTTAATCTCTCCTATATAAAGCATACCTTCCATTTTGGCCAATTTTTTCTCCTAGCTTGCATGCAGCTGGATGGTAGAATGTCTGTTTTCTTTTCTCAGGCAAAAGTACATGTTTAGTGCTTTCCCAAGTCGTTGTTAGGGTTGAATGAGCCTCAGAGACTGAAAGAATATGTCCTAACAGCTTTAAACAGGAGCATTCTAACATGTAGCAAAAAACAAAAAAACGTGTTGATGATGATCTTTAATTCCCCGTTCTGTATCCCAACTTTAGTGACTTTTTAACAGACCTGATCTTCTGGCCTGTCCTCAGGAAAAGCTGAAAACCTAGAAGGCTTTTAGTGTAGGTGGAGGCTGAGGGACCCAAGAGTCCTCCAGGTGCCAAAGACTCCAGCGCCAAGACAGGCACTGACACATCCTTTTGGCTGGGAGGGCAGGTTACATGCCGGAGACACACAGAGAAAATGGTAAAGTCAGCTCTCAGGGGAGCCTGCTGAGAAAGCCTGGGCCCCTGCGGTCATCAGCATGTTTGCCTAAATCTCTTTTTCTAGGAAAGTTTGCTGGCTTTGTTTCTCCCTTACAGAGAGAGGAAAAGCCCCAAGACATGGGAGATTCGCGGGACTCACTCTTTCTTCAAGGATAAATGTCTCTACTTGCAACGAAAAACTCCTAGGCTGTGGAGTGTCACGAAGGGTGGAGACAATGGGAAGCAGATGGAGACTTGTGTGGGAACCGTCTCCCCAGGATATGGGGATGGGCAGGTGGTTTGAGGAATGGGTGAGTTACCCATGTGCTTTCCCACCCCTCAGGTTCACCAGTACTACAGCTGTCTCCCAGAAGAGAAAGTCCCCTATGTCAACAGTCCTGGAGAGAAACTTCGAATCAAGCAACTATTACACCAGCTGCCACCGCATGACAATGAGGTGAGGGGCCAGAGGGGCCTTCAGAAACCTTTTCTTAGAACTTTCAGCGAATTGTTAACTTCTTCGTCATCAGAAAGCTGCAGTCAGTGAGATCCCCAAGGAAAAACTCGGGCAATTTATTTTAGGTTTTAGTTTCCTTGATTAGAGGTAAAAGAAACTGTCATACGCCTTCTGAAGAGGGTTGCTGAAAAGCAGAATCTTATTGTGGGGTTGATTTGCCTCTGTGCCTGGCACTATACTAACTACTGGGGGCAGAGAGCACTAACCTGTAAAAGTTCAGGTCCAGGTTTACCTAGTGGAAGAGTACGCGATGCCAGTTGCCTGAGCATGTTAGATGAATGAGATTCTCTGGACAGTTCAAGCCCAACACAAACTTTGTGACTCTCTTAGATTTTCAGCATCTTTTCTTAGTAAATGAGTGTGTGGGTTTTCCATGTTACACTGCTGTAGAAGGTATGTGTCCAGATTTGCAGCTGTGAACATCTGTGTTTTTGTTATTTCCAATCCAGCTTGCCAAGGTTATCCTTTATACTCCTAAAAGTACGACTTGCAGATTATCTTTTTTTCTGAACCCAGACAAGGGCACTCTAAGCAGGCATTTATCATCTTTGAAGTCAAATTGATCCTAAAAGGAAATTTGTGTATGTGTTTTTAAAAGGTCATCATGCTTGGGAGGTTTAGGTTTGCAAACTAGAAATTAATGTTCAAGTATCTGGTTTTTAAAAGTAGCGATCCTATAGAATCCAGTTGTCTACTTAACTCTTAATTGTGTTTTGAAGAAAGCCATAATTTCAAGGTAAAAGGAGAAATTTAACACTCTTTTGAGAGCTGGACCCAGCTTTTTACCAGCTGCCCCCACCCACAAGCTCAGTCCCTGAGGAAATAAGTGTGTGGTTTTTTAGTCTTTGTCTTCCCATATTTGAATAAAAGAAATAAACCGGGAGCCTCAAAAATTAATTTGAATAAGCAGAGCAAAAGCTTAAAAACTGAAGCAACTCCCTAAAAGGGGAGTCACAATTCCCCTTCCTGTTGTTTATTTCAGACTTCATGAAACAGATTTAAATAATGCTTTCTCCTTTAAAGAGGAAAGCAAGCACTGTAACCTGATGCCCAGGTAACTAATTTGAAAGTGAAAATGCCAGTTTTTACAAGCAGGAGGGGTGTGCCTATGTTTCAAAGCATGATCATAAATTGTCAGTGGTGTAATCGTATTCTCTGGGTTATTCAGATCATGGTAGTACATTCTCCACATGAAGACTCTTCTTTTCACATTTTTTTTTTAACTTGATAGAGGAAAGTGGTCTGCTCTTATCTACTCCTCTCTGTTTTTTCATTATTATTTCTGTTTATGGTTGACTGTGATTTCATGAAAAGAGACCCTTCAAATTTTTTCTTCCTACTGGTGAAAATTGCTTACACGTGAGCCAATGGACAGATTTGTCCATTCGACATGGCCTTTTAAAGGACAAAGGGTGATTCTAAAGTAAATATTTGATCATGCCCTTTTTCATATAGATTAGACAGTTTTCATGTATACAGCTGCAGAGGTTTTCAAACTAGTCCTAGTTCAAAGGTTGCCCTTTGACCATCTGTAGGACAAATCATGCAGGGAATTCAGTTAACGTACCTGATGTCCAGATTATGCTGAAGTAAGACCGAGGGTGGGACTAGATCCATGTGTCCGAAGATGTCTAGATCCATGGCTTTGAGTGGTGCAAGGACATGGCAGTAAATAATACTGAACCACATAATGAGAGAGTCTCTCCCTTTTTTAACTGCATTTCATTCCTTGCGGCTGAGTGATCATGGGAGAAATTTTAGTTTGGGTGGGCAGGTGTCTCACACCTCTCCAACTCCTACTAATCTCCATTTTTAAGTAACAGCATTGCGAACCTCCATTTTAGAATCTCCTACAAGCAAAAGTAACCAGCTAGAAGCCACAGTGTGGTTTTGTTTTCACTCTGTATTTAGTTTTATGACTGCCCTATTTTTTCACAAGTGATATTGCTTTTCTATTTATAGTCATAATATACTTTCTTTTCAAGTAAATGTATTCAAGTAAAAAAAGAAATGAGTTAGTTTTTAAAACCGTATTAAGTAAATAGTAGTTCAATATTACAGCAAAATTCCCAAGGTGTGCATAAATAAAAGAGAGAATGGGAAATAGCAGATTTGAATATCTTTAATGTCCCTCCCTTAATTTTTGTGAGTTTCTGTTGTGAACGAGAAGGAAAATCTCTTATGCAAGTTGTTAACCAAAGCCCGGTGAGCAGCCCTCTCCCTCCTACATACAGAGAAACGTGCAAGCACTTCCTGAGAGAACACAGAGAGCTCTGAACCAAATTCTCAGCCTCACGCCTTGGTTCCCATCTCATTTTGGGAAACAGACACCATGAGCTTGTTGAGCACAGTTCCGGCTCATTGGCCTGGAGCCACGTTTGGTGTCAGGGATCATTTCCTTGGGCCCATGGAGGTAAGAGTGAAAGTGAAGTTGCTCAGTCCTCTCAGACTCTTCACGACCCCATGGACTGTAGCCTACAAGGTTCCTCCATCCATGGGATTTTCCAGGCAGGAGTACTAGAGTGGGTTGCCATTGCCTTCTCCAGGGGATCTATCTTCCCAACCCAGGGATCGAACCCAGGTCTCCTGCATTGCAGGTAGATGCTTTACCATCTGAGAGTGAGAGTATGATGATCAGTTTGAAGATCCACATCACTTTGTAGAAGCAGGAGGTCCCAGATGTTGCCTAGCAGCAAAGCTCCCCCAATGACGTGGTTCTCAGCGTGGCGAACAGAGAGGGGCAGTGAGCATGAGAAACGGGCACCAACCATTGGCCTGCCTGAGACTTGTGCTCCAGAGTTTCGAGCCTGTAGGTAGGAAGCTCTTTTGATGGTCAACAATCTCGGGTAGACACTCACCTAAATAGCCCCAAGCCTGCTGGTATTCAGGTGCCCGCCAGGACAGTGAAACCTAATGCACATGTGTTTCATAGGGTAGACACTCACCTAAATAGCCCCAAGCCTGCTGGTATTCAGGTGCCCGCCAGGACAGTGAAACCTAATGCACATGTGTTTCATAAGGAAAAAGTCTGAGGCCAAGGCTTCAGGAATCCTAAGGAGCAAAAGATGACCACCACCACCCCCCGCCCACCTTCCTGTGTGTCTGTCCAGGTTCGCTACTGCAACTCCCTGGACGAGGAAGAGAAGAGGGAGCTGAAGCTCTTCAGCAACCAGAGGAAACGTGAAAACCTGGGCCGCGGCAATGTGAGGCCCTTCCCGGTCACCATGACGGGAGCCATCTGTGAACAGGTGAGTGCGTGGTCTGGGGCGTGCCTGGGGGGCACTCAGGCATCCTTTCCCTGATTCATTCATTCAGCAGTTATTTTCTTGAGAACCGATTTGGCAGGCCTGGAAGATATAGCAAAAGGTTTGAAAGCTTGGTCTTGCCCATGGAAGGAGTTCTGTCCTAGGAGAAAAGTCAGATAATAATGTCAATAAATGAGAGAAAAAACTGCAGTGGGGAAGAGAGTTAATGCTGGGAGTGTGAGGTAGCTGTAGTTTTCAGGCAAGTGGCTGGGAAGGCTCCACAGAGACAGTCAGTAACTGAGGGAGTGAGTCATGTGATGGCAGGGGAAGGGGGGTGAGAGGGAATAGCACGTTCAAAGATGCTGTGGCAGGAGCGTTTCCCGTATGGTCCAGGAATAGCAGGTTGGCCCGTGTGGCAGGGCAGGAGGGGCAAAGGAAGAGTATGCGCTGGTCAAGTCCAGTTTCATGGAGGGCTGTGTCAACCACTGGAAGGAGAGAGAGGGCCACTGGAGGGATTTGAGCAGAGAAAGGACATGATGGAATTATATTTTAAAATGAATGCCTTAGAAAGTGGAGTTTGCCTGGACCACAGCCACCCTCTTTCCCAGGATCATCCTAGGGCCAGTGGTGGTCCTCCACAAGAGGTGGTAAATGGTCATCTCCTTGGGTCTGAGGATTCTTTAGCAAAGTGCATGGACCTCCCGCATTCTTTCTGGGCATCGCGCATTCTTTCTAGACCTCACGGAGTTGAGAGTTTGGGTTTGTTTTTTCTTCTAGTCTCCTGTAGAATGCTCCGGGCATGGTGGAGAATGGTTTCTAAGAAAACGGGATGGGAATCAGGCCTGCCTGAGTTCACCCTTCCCCACCTCTTGACCTCCAAAAGCCTTTTGGGGTGGATGGTCATGTACTGAGCACTTTTCTTAGCCCTGCTGCTCAAATAGTGGCCCCATCTAACTCCTTAAGCACGTTAGGGACCCATTCAGGCACAGATTACAAGAAGATACACGACCTGAACTGGTGAAGAAAAGGCAACATACTACCTGAGGAGAGAGGATGCCATTTATTTGGGGGCCCTTTTGGGAAGGGATTTCAGAAGCGAAGTTTGGAAGGCTCAGTGGATGAAATGGAGATGCTACTTAACAGGGGAGCCAAAGCACCAGAATTGACAATGGGGGTCTTCATCCTTGACACCCACCCCTGAGATGCAGGTGGTCAGAGTTTAAAATGTGAGGTTCTGTGTGCTCCATTCAGAGCCTCTACCACTCAGGTGGTTCTCCTTGACCAGCCCAGGAGGGCTCCCCTGAAGCAAAAGGGAAGCTGGGCATTTCATAGGGAGATGTCGAGAGCAGTACAGAACAGTGAAGACAGTATGGAGACAGAAAGATGTGTGTTTGACACATGATTCTGCCCGGCGACCTTGACCCGATTAATTTTCCTAACAGTGTTGTCACCTCCAAAATGGGGGTATCGAATACCTAGGTCGTAGAATCATGTGGGGTGAAATGGGCTTCTGTCTTGTTATGGTAATTAAACAAGGAGGCCATTAGACTAGGGTGGCTCTACTGCCTTGGTAGCCTTAGACCAAACCCTGAACCAGTCAGGATACCGGAATCAGAAAAGGATGCTGAAGAGCAACCCATTGCACGCAGCCAGCCGGGCTTTCCCAAATAAGGGGCCCACTTAATCTCTCTAGTCACGGAAATACTTCCCTTGCTTTTACTTCCCTGACTTCTCTATAAAACTCTCTCCCTGGGCTTCTGTCCCAGCCACCTTCAGTTTGATGCTTGCTACCCAATTCAGATCAGTGTTGGAGCAAATAAACTGGAACGCTTAGTGTGCCCCCTGGTTTATCTTCTAACAATACGCATACCTCCGCTCTACTGACATTGCCCCACGAGGCAGGGGTATCACTTTCTGTAATGTAATGTCTTTCTTATGTCTGGTCACTTGCATGAATGAGCTCCCAGAGACTACTCCATGAGACCTGGACTTCATTTTCTATGAAGCATCTCGGCACTTTTGGTGGCAGTGCGTGGGAAAGGTCTAGGGGTGGCCTTTCTGCTCTTCAACATCACCCCCAGAGTCAGCCTCTTAGATGAGGGCTGGACTCTCAGGCCAGTACCATGATCAGCAGAAAGCCTCCCCCGGACCTGTTGCCTCACACTTTATTGTTCCCTCCAAGACCCTCAGACTCTATTCATTTTATCTTGAGCCCAACTGTAAGCATGGTTTATCATGGATTTTACCTTGCTCCTTTCTGGGCAGGGGAAGGAACTTTGGAAATGAGTGAGAAGATAGGAAAGGGAGAAAAAAGAAGTCCTTGCCGTAGTCTGGCCTTAGGAGCTGTACCTTTTCATTTGGGACTGTGTACAAAGATGTCAGAAGAAGCAGGCCAGAAGCATGCCTGAGAGGCTTCTAGAGAAACCTAGATGATAAAAGGTGGGCATGTTTTTATGGACCCACTCCCCTGCCACCCTAAGTATAGGGCTCACCAGCTCCCCGAGTCCCTGCAGGTTTCCTTCTCGCTCCCCCATGCCACACAGCCTCTAGCTGCATTCGACGTGGCTGGGCCTCCGGCAGGGAGTTTGCAATGTCTCGAAGATAATGAGACCTCCGCTCCGTTTGCCTCCTGGCAGCAGAGCTCTTCTGTGTCACTGCACTGGCAGACTTTACCTTTCTCTCCCACCTCTGTGATTCTTTATTTTCTCAGTGACAATGATCTTCGTCTTACTTGTAGGCCCTAGGAAGGGATGGTGGGTGTGGGAGTGGGGGCAAGAGAAACCCGCCTGCCACGTGTGTAAAGCATGTAGCACAGTCACGCGTTTGAAAGTAAGTGCTCAGTAACGAGCTAAGGATGCTGGTGGTTGTGTATCTTTTCCGCATGGCGCTGAGAACTGGGGGCTGCTGTTCCTCGTACTGACCTGTTTCTGTTCACCTCGCAGTGTGGAGGCCAGATCAATGGCGGGGACATTGCTGTGTTTGCATCACGTGCCGGCCACGGTGTCAGCTGGCACCCACCTTGCTTTATCTGCACTGTCTGCAACGAGCTCCTGGTGGATTTGATCTACTTTTACCAGGATGGGAAGATCTCTGTGGCAGGCACCACGCAGAGTGCCTGAAGCCGCGCTGTGCAGCCTGCGACGAGGTCAGAGCTGGCTCCGCTCCCTGGGGCCCGCAGCCCCACTGTCACCCCAGGTTTCACCATGGCCAGAACGTTGCCATGTGGTTCCTGCATGGAGGAAAACCATAGGCCTCTCCAGCCTCTCCTATTAACTCTTTTGAGAGTTAGTCTAGCCCCATCCCTGTGACCTGCTTTACTGAATTTGACAGTCTCATAGGAAAACAGTTTCTAGGGCACTAGGTTATTTCAGAACTCTTAAAAAAAGAGGGAGGGGAAGGGATTGTTGTGGGGCTTTCAATTGCAGCCCAAATCCAAGGGAGCAACCATCATTAGTAATAATGTGTCATTTCTGAATATCTTGAAATCTTGGGTTTCCTGAGATTCTATGGGACAGATTAGGGTGAAAAGAGAAGAAAATGAGTAGTGTGATGTGATTCTCCCATAATCTGTGAAAGTCCTGATGAGGATTCTGGGGCAGATGGCTACTCCTTTAGGATTCTTCTGCCTCCGTACACTCAGTCACCCAGGTCAGAGAGCAGACTGGATCCAAGGTTCATAACTCATCTTCCCTCCCAGCCAAAGTACACCCAGGTGTGGTCTGGGAGCAGAAAGGTAGAAAACCTGGGTTAGTATAAAAGTTGGGAGCAGAAAGGAAAATGTTCTAAGCTTGACTGCTTTTACAGGAATAATTTTGGAAAAAGGTCTTCGGCTGGGGGTTCTTCCTATGCAAAATATACTTTTGGTTCTTTCTTGACCCTGTAAGGCTATGTGGCATCCTGTAAACACTCCACTTTGTCACCCAGAGGCCACCAGTATCTGGCATTTCTTCCTTACAAACTGCCCATCAGAGACCACTCTTCTAGGAGGAAATCTATTAGTCTTAACTAATATGGATTCTCATGCTACTGCTGATGTTCATAAGAGACGCTCTGAGCAGGTAGTTGGTCCAAGTTTGTGATTCTAGGCAGCGCCTTTCCCTGCCTGCCTCAGTTGCCCCATCTGGAAGCGAGTGCTCTTAATACTTTATCTAATAGGAAATGAAGTAGGATGTTAAAGCACTTGGAAATTTTTGCTTATTGAGGTCTAATTCATACAGCATAAGATTTACCCTTTGAAGGTGTGCAATTCAGTGGTTTTTAGTATATTCACAAAGTTGGCCAACCATTACTGCTGCCTAATTCCAGGTCATTTTTATCATCTAAAAAGAAACCCCAAATGCATCAGCAGTCACTCCCCTTTCTCCCCTCCCCCCAGCCCTGGCAACCATTCATCCGGTCTCTCCGTGAATTTGCATATTCTGGACAGTTTGTATAAGTGGATTAATGCGACATATGGCCTTCCATGCATTGCTTCATTCACTTAGCATGATGTTTTTGTGGTTAACCCGAGTTACAGCATGTATCGGTACTTTCCTTTTTATGACTGAATAATAAGCAACTGTATGTATCACATTTTGTTTAGCCTTTTATTAATTGGTGGGTATTTAAGTTTCCACTTTTTGACTGTTTTAAACAAAGGTGCTGTGGACATTTATATACGGGTTTTTTTGCGGGCATATATTTTCTGTCTTCTTGAGTTTATATCCAGGAGTGGAATTGCTTGGCCATATGGTAGTTCTATGTTTAACTTTTTGAGGAGATCTAAACTGTCTTCCAGAGCAGCTATACCATTTAACATTCGCAGCTATCAACGAATGAGAATTCCAATTTCTCACACTCTCCTCAGTAGTTACTACGGTCTGTCTTTTAAATTATAGTCACCTGTGCTATGCTGTGCTTAGTCATTCAGTCCTGTCCGACTCTTTGGGACTCCATGGACTGTAGCTCACCAGGCTCCTGTGTCCATGGGATTCTCCAGGCAAGAATACTGGAGTGGGTTGCCATGCCCTCCTCCAGGGGATCTTCCCAACCCAAGGATCGAACCCAGTTTCCCACACTGCAACAGATTCTTTACTGTCTAGCCACCAGGGAAGCCATATAGTCACCTTAGTGGGTGTGAAATAACATCACATGGTGGTTTTGATTGGATTTTTCTTAATGGCTTATAATGTTTATCTTTTTTACCATGTGTTTGTTGGCTATTTGCATATCTTCTTTGGGGGAGTAATGTCTCGTTGAGTCTTTTGCATATTTTTTCAGTTGGGTGATTTTCTGTATTGTGTCCTTGTGAAACTTGTTTACATATTTTGGAGTCTAGTCACTTAGATATGTGATTTGCAAGTATTTTCTCTCATCCTGTAGTTATATTTTCACTTTCTTAATGATGTCCTTTGAAGCATGAGAGTTCTGATTTCAGTGAAATCCAGCTTCCATTGTCTCATTTGTTGCTTATGCTTGTAGTGTATAGCTAAGAAACTCTTGCCTAACTGGAAACCAAATTTTTGAAAATTTACATCTTTACTTTTCTTCTGGACATTTATAAGTTTTTTCCTTTTACATTTAGGTCTTTGATCCCTTTTGAGTTAACTTTTATATATGGTGTGAGGTAGGGGTTCAGTTTGTTCTTTTGCATGCAGTTATTCAGTTGTACCAGGCAGGTTTATTGAAAAGACTATTCTTTCCTCCCACTGACTGTCCTTGTCACCCTTGTCAGTCATCATTTGGCCATAAATGTCTGAGATTATTTCTGCCTTGATTACTGCAGTTTGTAGCAAGTCCTTAAATCTGTGCTTTGAATCAAAAACAAGTCTGTCTTATGGGTCAAAACAGAAATACCTCTGAGGGTTAGGTGGTTACGGTAAATAAAGGTGACTCATTTTAATGTAACAGCAAGTGGTGAAAAATATGACAAACTGCAGAACTCATCACTCATCTGAAAGCAACAACCCCTTTTATTGTCGCCATGCAGGAATGTATAGCACACGTTGCCAAATACTGTATTTTCAAAAGAGAAACCAGGATCCCAGGTGTTTATATGAGATTTCTCATTTTTAAAAAATACCATATATAATCCAAATTAAACAGATAATGGCCAAAATGTCCATGAGCTGTCAGCTGTTAGTCCTGCTTTATATTCTTTTCGGTAAACCATTCTTTGTCTGAATACACTGTGGTTACATTAATCACCGGCCAGGTCAGAAACTGTTTAAATGTGCTTTAGGAAAATCCACATGTGGAAACTGATATAGGTACAGAGTAAATATATATGTGTCTACTTCTGTTGAATAGTTTGTGGGCGGGACCAGTTTTCCTACTGTTTAGTTTGGGGCCCTCATCACTTTCCTCCTGTACAGTGTATTCTCATGGCTGTTTCGTATCCACTGACCTTTCGGCCTCTTCGTCTGCAGATCATCTTTGCAGATGAATGCACAGAAGCCGAGGGGCGCCACTGGCACATGAAACACTTCTGCTGCTTCGAGTGTGAGACGGTGCTGGGTGGCCAGCGCTACATCATGAAGGAGGGAAGGCCCTACTGCTGCCGCTGCTTTGAGTCCTTGTATGCAGAATACTGCGACACCTGTGCCCAGCACATAGGTGAGGCAGCACGCGGTGCTCATCTGGGTCCTACTCTGATTGGATCTCCTTTGTGTCTGGTGTAGTTAGAATCCCTTTGGTTGCAAGCAAGAACAATCCAACTGATACTCCCTTAAGTGAAAAAGGAAATGTCTTGGTTCATAGTACTGGAGAAGCCAGGGAGGATGTTGATTTCAGGTAAGGATGGATCAAGGGATTGAAGAGAATCTGGGTTTTTTTTTTGTTTGTTTTGTTTTCCTCTGTGTCTCAGCTTGCCTTCTGTTGGCATCATTTGGAAACAGGGTGCCTTCACAAGGTGTCACAGTGACCCCCACACTTATACATACCAGCTTTAGCACTGTTCTCTAAGAAGGATGGAATCATGACTTTTCCAGTATCCAAGTCAGGTCCTCCAAATAGAAATGCTATAGCCAGCCATTAGGTCATCTGTTCTGCCCTGGAAAGAAATGAAAAGGGGGTTCCTGTTGGTCTACCTGAGTCCTAGACCCACCCCCAAGGCGGGGCTACATGATAGACAGTCTTAACTACCAAGCAGAGGAGGAGAGGTCTCAGAGGAGGGGAAATATAAACAGATGTCTTCCACAGCCTCCTCAGAAAACCTCAGGAATCAGCAGAAGGAGGAAACAGAACGGTCCTCTTGGTAGCAAAAGATAGTCAAGGAAACCAAGTGGCAACTGGCATGCATGTCCTGAAAGAAATCAGCAAAAGCCGACCCAGCCAAAAACCAAAGCAAGAGAACCTCAAATAGCTCTGAAGCTATAAACGCCTCAAATAAGTGGCAGATTTGAGATAGTGAAAATCATTTTCCCTTTTCAAGTAACGGATTCGTTCAGCCCTTCAACACTATTCCTGATCATGCAGCATCTGGAGCGTCTTCACTCAGCTCGCCTGTTCTGGCACCTTGAGAATGAGCTGCCCTTTAAAAAGAGAAGAGAAGTTGGCAGTGGATGAATGTCTCTGAGACCAGCAGCCTGATATTCTGTGGCTTGTGCAGTTCCAAGAAACCTGCCTGGAGGCTGCCAACTCCTTACCTATCGTGGGGAGGTGTGGAGATCATCAGTCTGGGAGCCATTTTACCTCACTTAAAAGATTTTATCGGGAACGAAAAGAGGTGGCCTTATCTCCCTGGTTCATCAGAAGTGATGCAGTCAGATGAAAAGTTAGTTCATAATTTTAAGGGCTTGGGTGCTGATAAAAATAACAGTTTTCAGACACCTACTCTATCCTCAGGGATCCTTTGTCATTGGAGGGTCCATCCCATGGGCTCAGACCTGCCTCCATGGAGGCCTCCTGAGCTGAAGTCCCTGCCAGGCCCAAGGATGAGCAGTGCTGTGCTGACCTGGGTCCAGCAGTGTTCCCATCTGAGAGCTGGGCTGTCACGAAAAACCCCCTTTCCCCAACCCCTGAAATCTTCACCTCTCACAGCCTGATGCCTCAACCGGGTACCCACCAGCTTCTGTTTCTCACAAGTCAAGGCAGTTAAACAGACATACTTCCCTTTATTCTGAGAGCTAGGAAAGGAAAAGACCCTGATGCTGGGAAAGACTAAGGGCAGGAAGAGAAGGGGTCATTAGAGGATGAATGGTTGGATGGCATCGTCGACTCAAAGGACATGAGTTTGAGCAAACTCTGAGAGATGGTGAAAGACAGGCAAGCCTGGTGTCCTGCAGTCCACGAGACTGCAAAGAGTCAAACATGACTGAGCAACTGAACAACAAGGAAAGGAGGGTCTTGATCTGGACAAGGGGCTGGGGGTGGGACTCGGTCAGGAGAGGTGGTGTGAGGTGCTGACTCAGCACGCTCTGTGTGGCTCTGGGTCTACAGGGAGATGCCTGCTTGGATGAGAGAGGCAGAACAGAGACACCTTCCATGCAGCAGCCATCGCCCCACTTGTTAGTATTTCTGTTTCTTCTGTCCCTTTTCAGTGAGACTGGAAAGCCTCTCCAGAAACTGCCACTTAAAATTTTCGCCCAGCAGCTTGGAAGAGAGAAAACCTGTCTGTCGCCATGGCATGCACACCTCTGTTTTCCCTGTTTTCCCCTGTTTCTGTCCTCTTTAGCTCTGATTGCCATTCCCTACTCCTTCCCTCTGAAATCCATAAAAAGACATCCATGCTTTATCAGAAAGGGGGACCACTGTGGCCTGCGGTATGATCACTGCTAGAGTTAAAATGTTGTCCCTGATTTATTTTTTTCCCTTAAATCCACTTTTCTGTAAAACACACTTTTCCTGCAGCAGAGAAAGGGTGCGCTCTGTGTATCATGCATACCACAGTGTATGGGTGCTCTGCTCTGACCATATTATCCAAATATTCCCTATTTATACAGCCGTGCAGCGCAAACCCTGCATCAGGCAGCTGTTGCCAGGGCAACGGTACTTTTGCCTGCACACAGCAGAGTAAACAGTCCTATAAACAAACCAAGGCTGTAGCAGCGGTAGACATATACACCCTCAGAGAAGTACTTAAAGGGCTTAGAGAGGGAATAAAAAAGGAATGCTTAGATGTGGAACGGCCAAGCCCTTTTCCAGATGTTTAGAGTTCAGGAGCAGTTCAGAGCACCATCTGACATCGTTGATGTTTATCAGGGACCACGTTCCTATGCAGCTGGGCCGCTTTGGAACATGCCTCATCCTCCACTCTCCCCACCGCGACCCAGCCTTGTGCGGGGCCCCCACCCCCAGAATCAGGCCCACACTGCTGCATCTGAGCGTGTTCCCTTACAGGAGCATAGAGAGGCAGCTGGTGGAGCACAGGCCGTAGAAACTGGACTTACCACACCTCTGACAGGCAGCGGGTGAGGCTGCAGCTGCTGGGGAGGCCGCGCTGAGTGGGAGCTCACAGCGAGGACCCAGGGCAGCCGGGTGTCAGCTCAGTTCTCGGTACGAGGAGGACGGGGAGGGGAGGACCTGGCCAGCCTCAGCTTTTTCGTGGGCAGCATCCAGGTAGCAGCCCTCGGGGCAAAAAGAGACAGGTGTTGAGACCTCATGAACACACGAGAAGACCAAGAGTTAGCAGAGTCTAAGCACTGACTGCATCTTAACTCAGTTCTCACAGCAGCTGCATGAAGTAAGTACTGTTGTCATCCCTGTTTTAGTGTGGAGGAGACACAGGCCCAGAGACGTGAAGCCACTTGCCTAGGGTCACACAGTCCTTCAGCGACTGTACTAAGCTGATGGGTTTCAGGGTCTTTATAACCTGCTGGCATGGTGTGGAGCTGTGGTTTGAACCTGTATTTGTCTGAGTCCTGAAGCCTCACTCCTAAGTACTAGGGGCTTCTGCTCCCTCCAATAGCCTGGTGAGGGAAGTGTTTTTGTGGGGGGTTTCCTTTGTTTTAAATTTCTATTGGAGTATATAGTTGCTTTACAATGTTGTGTTAGTTTCTACTAAACAGAAAGTTAATCAGCGGTACATCTATATATAGATGTACTATTTATATAGATGTCTCTCCATATATATATATATATATATATATATATCTCCTCTTTGGGAAGATTTCCTTCCCATTTAGGTCACCACAGAGCATTGAGTAGAGTTCCCTGTGCTACACATTAGGTTCTTATTATCTGTTTTATACATAGTATCAATAGTGTATATATGTCAATCCCAATCTCCCAGTTTATCCCACCCCTCTTCTTCTTGGTGTCCATACATTTGCTCTCTACATGTGTGTCTCACTTTCTGCTTTGCAAATAAGATCGTCTATATCAATTTTTTTCAGATTCTCCATATATATGTTTAATATGATATGTTCTTCTCCTTGTGACTGACTTACTCTGACTCACTTCACTCTGAATGTCAGCCTCTAGGTCCATCCAAGTCTCTACAGATGGCCCAGTTTTGCTCCTTTTATCGCTGAGTAGTGTTCCCTTGTGTGTGTGGAGCCCCAGCTCTGGGCCTGCTGTCTCTAGCCCTACCCCTGCCATTTCTCACTCCTCCTGGGAAAGTGGGGCTGTGACAGGGAGTTGATTGAGCGCCTCACTCACCTTGGGGTGCCCTTGTGGCTTCTCGTGTCCCTCTAAATATTCCCTTTCGGTCCCTATAGCCTGACAGCTAAATAGGCAGAGACCCCCTGAGTTTGGGGAGGAGCTCCTAGGAGAAGATCATACCTTACTGTTCTCTCTCTCTGGACCAGGGACATAAAGATAGTGAGGCGAACACAGAGAGGGCCCAGAGAGGCTGCTGTACTGTTGGCCTTTTGCTCTTGCCCTTCTCCTTTTCCCTGTTTCTCATTCACACCCTCTCTAGACAAGTCTCTAAAGGTTATTCCTGGACAGTTCAGACTCAGGACTGTCGGCCACCACAGGTGACAGTTCCCATCCATACTGCCTTTCAGGGAAGACATTTATCACGAGCTCTGAGGAGTCTTTCCAAGGTCCCCTCCTATCCCACAGTCACTGCTGGGTCTGCACTCCTAGGGGGTGGGGGAAGGGGCCCCCACCACTGCCGGCTCCCATTCTGCCTGTTGAGTAACTGCTGTCAGAAGGTCTCCCTGTGTGGTTACCTTAGTAACAGACGCAGGTGCCTCTCTCACTGACCTGGCACAGGTCACATGCACAACCTTAAACTAGCTATTGGACTGGGAGGAGATACGGTATTTTACTGAACAGTGCCAGTCCAGCTGTGGGTTTAGTCTCACCCAAAGCTCAGGCCCAAGGGTGGCAAGAAGATGGTGTCCCACTAGGGGGTTAAGTCCTGTAACCAGAAGAGGGCAGAACAGCCAGGGCTATGGGAAGTTCCTAGAAGCAGGTATGACAAGATTATATAAAACGGGCATAGCTTTGACACAGGGAGGAAGTTAAACAAGGAATATGCATGCTCATGGTAAGGAGATGTCTTTGACAAACCGGGTCCAAGTTTTTCCTTACCATGAGCTGAAATCCACTTTTTTCCTTTCCACTGAGCTGCTAAACTGATGTCCCCTTAGAGTGTCATACGGTAGTGAAGGGATTCAGTTCACTTGCCCACTCGACATGGCCCTGGGCCATGAGCTGTGTTCATGGAGATACCCCGGAAACTTCTTCATCCAACTTCACTTTTAGTAATTAATAGATGCATGTATGTAGTGGCTCATTGTCAGGCAGTATTCATGCTGTGCAGAAAATACAGCAGGTGAGGATTGGCAGTGGTCAAGGGTAGCTGTGAGGATGGACAGGACCACAACATAGAGTGAAAGAGACGATTATCAAGGTCATGGTTAGGAGCCAGACGTGCTGGGTACAGATCTCGTCTGTGATTGCTAGCTCTTCTGCACTGAGCAAGTTATTTAATTGCCTATGCCTCTGTGATCTCATCTGAAAAGTGGACATAGTATTAGAGATCTGCCTCTTGCAGCTGAGAGGTTAAGTGAGTTCACATATATGCAAAGCATTTAAAACAGTGATTCTAACACCTGAGTATCATTATTGCTGTTTATCTGGAGGAATATGCCCTGGGCAGAAGGATTCATGGACAGGCCACTTTGATCTGGTTTCTCTGCCCTCGGGGTGCATGAGTTAAGGAGGCCCTGACTGGTAAAATACGGCAACTATCATAATAAGACATGACTGTTTACATGGGAGCCTGATGGTCGACCTACTGACATTTTATTCTGAAGCATCTAGAACCCTGAGCCGAGCCAGGGTGCTGGACGTTTCACGTCGTGTCACAGCGCTCTCAGCAGCTCATCACCTATTCGTGTCCCTTCTTTTCCCAGGAATTGACCAAGGTCAAATGACCTATGACGGCCAGCACTGGCACGCCACGGAGACTTGTTTCTGCTGTGCTCACTGCAAGAAGTCGCTCCTGGGGCGGCCCTTCCTCCCCAAACAAGGCCAGATCTTCTGCTCACGGGCCTGCAGTGCCGGCGAGGACCCCAATGGCTCAGACTCCTCCGATTCCGCCTTCCAGAACGCCCGGGCCAAGGAGTCCCGGCGCAGCGCCAAGATCGGCAAGAACAAGGGCAAGACAGAGGAGCCGCTGCTCAACCAGCACAGCCAGCTGCAGGTGAGCTCCAACCGGCTGTCGGCCGACGTGGACCCCCTGTCACTGCAGATGGACCTGCTCAGCCTGTCCAGCCAGACGCCCAGCCTCAACCGAGACCCCATCTGGAGGAGCCGGGACGAGCCATACCACTACGGGAACAAGCTGGAGCAGAGCCAGCCACAGAGCCCCTTGCAGCTCCTCAGCCAGTGCAACATCAGAACTTCCTACAGCCCCGGCGGGCAGGGCGCTGGAGCCCAGCCCGACGTGTGGGCCAAGCACTTCGGCAACCCGAAGAGGAGCTCGTCGATGGCCATGAAGGGCCACGGTGGGAGCTTCATCAAGGAGTGCCGGGAGGACTACTACCCGGGCAGGCTGCGGTCCCAGGAGAGCTATAGCGACATGTCCAGCCAGAGCTTCAATGAAACCCGAGGCGGCATCCCGGTCCCCAAGTACGAGGAAGAGGAGGAGGAAGAAGGGGGCTTGTCCGCTCAGCAGTGTCGGACCCGGCACCCCATCAGCTCGCTGAAGTACACTGAGGACATGACACCCACCGAGCAGACCCCACGGGGCTCCATGGAGTCGCTGGCGCTATCTAATGCAACAGGTACGTTCTGGCCTCCTGGTACCCTGAGAATGTTCTCGCGGTCCTCTGATTGCTGGTCCTCAGGATTTTTGCATCGTGCCTGCCACATGCCCCTTCACCATTTTGTTGAAGAAGGTGAACCCCATCCAGTGGCTCCTTTGACTGGATTCCTCCTAAGCGGAGCCTGACACAGGGGTTAAGGTGCCTGTAACACGCTGCCAAGGAAGCGAGAGAAACAGGGACAGACAGGGGGAGGAGCCGAGTGGAAAATGGCGTCTGGGCTGGGATCGAGCTTCAGCCTGAGCCCACAGTGGGTTCTGGAGGATGAGTGGGACCATATGGTGGGGTGGGTTCCTTCTTGAGACAAAGGGACTGGTGCTTTGCTCAGTCATGTCAGTCAGTCAGTTGTCCACTCCTGGGCAACGGGAGAGCTACTTGGGGATCACGTTGTGGATGTGGGCACAGGGGCAGGAGAGCGCCTCTCAGCCAAAAGCGACATTAAAGAGAAAGGGTGGGCTGTTGTGAGCTCCAGTATCTCATTAGGGAGCTGGTTTTAGTGTGTGGATAAAGATGAAAGAAATGAGGATAGATAAGGAGCAAGCAGGCAGGCTGAGAAGGACAAAAGTGTTGAGAGAGACACAAGACAGACAATCCATTGCCTGCTCTCGCCAACTAAATTGTCCAGCTATTTTGTGTACACGTGTAGACAATGTCAGCATTCCCCAAGACGACACTATGCAAAGTCATCTGAGGAGCGGGTCTGTCCACAGTGCACCCTGAGATAAGTACTGATGTTAACAGTGTTGACGCACTCTGGGAGCAATTTGACATTATTGCAACATCCAAACGCATGTTCAGTGGGCTTGTCTCTACTGGTTCAGGTGTGGACCGGACAGGGTGTTACAGACCGGTGGGGGAGTTGGCTGTGGCGTGTGCTGGGTGTCAGTCCTGTTCAGGTGGGTCACGTATCAGGCCACACTGGGCTGAAAAATGAAAACTGGTCCTTTGCTCCAGATAGATGGAGAAACAGGAGTATTGAGTGTCTCTGCCTTTTGTGGATGGGACACCAGGAAGGAGACGTATGTCTGTCCCTTCCAGTAGGGATCCCAGAGTCAAATGTGTCTGTCCCAGTGGAAAATGTGACAGCCTTATGCATGTCAGCCCCCTCGGAGGGACAGCCGCCACTGGGCTCCAGCTGGTTGTTGCCGCTTGCAGGAATGTTTATTTATTTATTCAACTAAGAGTGATATAGCACTCACCATGGGCCAAACATTGTTCCAAGCAGTTGATAAATATTCACTCAGTTAAATCATCACAACTGTTTGAAACAGAAAGACTCTTAACGTTCTCAGTTCAGAGTAGAAGAAACTGAAGCACAGAGAGGTTGAAGCACTTGCCCAAAGTCATCCAGCTTTTCAAAGCAGAGATTGGAACCTCTGCATGTGACCCCAGAGCAGTGTTCTTCTGCACGTCAGGCTGCCAACCTCATCTGAGCTCCATGCTGTCAGATCTTCCAGGTTTCCAGGTTTCTTGATGTAAAGCCTATTGGAACTCTCTGCTGGATGCAAAATGCGTCTCTAAGTTGTAGGAAGTATGTATGTTGGGTTATTAACCTCATCATCCTTTCCAATGCTTTCACAGCTGTGTGCTCCTTTGTCTTGGAGGACAAAGAGCAGATATCGTTACCCCCATGTTTCGGATGAAAAAAATGAGGTCTTGATGACTAAGCATGTTGCCTAATGTCATACAATGGTGCAATTAGCACAGAGTGATGACTGCCTGGCTTCCAGCCCAGTTTGTGATCTTCTCAAAAGATTTATATGCTATAATAATTCAAGAAGCCAGGAGATAGGTATGTAATTTAGACTCTGAAGTGGAGTTTCTCAAAGCTAGACCACCTGTATCAGAATCACTGGCTGCTTGGTTGAAACATGAATTCCAGGGCATCCCCTCCAGGCCCAGTATATCAGACCCAGTAGAGATGGGGTCCAGAAACCTGCATTTTGAACAACTCCCTGCTGGTGCTCATATAACCACTAGCTAGAGCAGTTGTTCTTGGGTTTGTCTGTTCTGACTTGATTGTCCTCACAGTGTAACTTAGGAGGAAATCAAGAGATCCTGATTGGAGTTCCAGTTCAGTCGCTCAGTCGTGTCCAACTCTTTGCAACCCCATGAATCGCAGCATGCCAGGCCTCCCTGTCCATCACAAACTCCTGGAGTTCACCCAAACTCGCATCCATGGAGTAGGTGATACCATCCAGCCATCTTATCCTCTGTCGGCCCCTTCCCCTCCTGCCCCCAATCCCTCCCCGCATCAGGGTCTTTGCCAATGAGTCAACTCTTCGCATGAGGTGGCCAAAGTACTGAAGTTTCAGCTTCAGCATCATTCCCTCCAAAGAACACCCAGGACTGATCTCCTTCAGAATGGAATGCTTGGATCTTGCAGTCCAAGGGGCTCTCAAGAGGCTTCTCCAACACCACAGTTCAGAAGCATCAATTCTTCAGTCCTCAGCTTTCTTCACAGTCCAAATCTCACATCCATACATGACTACTGGAAAAACCACAGCCTTAACTAGGCGGACCTTTGTTGGTAAAGTAATGTCTCTGCTTTTTAATATGCTATCTAGGTTGGTCATAACTTTCCTTCCAAGAAGTAAGGGTCTTTCAATTTCATGGCTGCAGTCACCATCTGCAGTGATTTTGGAGCCCCCCAAAGTAAAGTCTGCCAGTGCTTCCACTGTTTCCTCATCTATTTCCCATGAAGTGATGGGACCAGATGCCATGATCTTCATTTTCTGAATATTGAGCTTTAAGCCAACTTTTTCACACTCCTTCCTCCTGCCCCCAATCCCTCCCCGCATCAGGGTCTTTGCCAATGAGTCAACTCTTCGCATGAGGTGGCCAAAGTACTGAAGTTTCAGCTTCAGCATCATTCCCTCCAAAGAACACCCAGGACTGATCTCCTTCAGAATGGAATGCTTGGATCTTGCAGTCCAAGGGGCTCTCAAGAGGCTTCTCCAACACCACAGTTCAGAAGCATCAATTCTTCAGTCCTCAGCTTTCTTCACAGTCCAAATCTCACATCCATACATGACTACTGGAAAAACCACAGCCTTAACTAGGCGGACCTTTGTTGGTAAAGTAATGTCTCTGCTTTTTAATATGCTATCTAGGTTGGTCATAACTTTCCTTCCAAGAAGTAAGGGTCTTTCAATTTCATGGCTGCAGTCACCATCTGCAGTGATTTTGGAGCCCCCCAAAGTAAAGTCTGCCAGTGCTTCCACTGTTTCCTCATCTATTTCCCATGAAGTGATGGGACCAGATGCCATGATCTTCATTTTCTGAATATTGAGCTTTAAGCCAACTTTTTCACACTCCTCTTTCAAGAGGCTTTTTAGGTCCTCTTCACTTTCTGCTATAAGGGTGGTGTCATCTGCATATCTGAGGTTAGATAGTTACTGTGTATTAAATTCTACTACAGTATGAGGTGCAGGAGGGCAAGGCCATGTCCACATTAGCTCACTGCAACCTTAGCACCTTGCAGAGGCATGGCACCTACTAAGTGTAATCTCTAACAGTAACTCAGAGGGTGTCAGACATTGTGCTAAATTCTTTATGGGAATTTACTTATTTAATTCCCACAACAACTCTACAAGGCAATGTTGTCATTTTATTTTGAAGATGAAGACAGTAAAAGAGTTCCCTGGTTGCCCAGTGGTTAGGATTCAGCACTTTCACTGTCATGGTCTGGATTCAATCCCTGTTCTGGGGACTGAAATCCCACAAGCCATGTACTGTGGGGCCCCCCAAGCCCCCCCAGAAAAGATGAGGACAGTGTGAGACAGTGAGACAGAATAGATAAGCCAGGTTTGCCCAAGGTCACATAGGTATTAAACCACAAACTCCAGTTCCCAGCTGGCAGACTGGCCTACAGCCCATGCTCGCCTTCCTTCTGCTGCAGCTCGTAGGGCAGGCGCTCCAGTCACAGCTGCTGACTGACTGAATGAATGAACAGAGAAACCGCCTTTCCCTTCCCTCACTCCAATCCACATCTGCATTTTGATTCTCCAGGTCCCAGCTTTCCCTGACCCTTCACTCCTTATAGAATCTGGCTGATCCTTAAGGAACAGCCCTAGCGTCCGTCTCACCACTGTCCCCCTTCCTGGGGACGAGCTGACAGTCCAGCTGTTGTGTGGCATCTATCTGAAGTCACCACTCCCAATTCCAGCTCTATTCTGTGTCTGCTCCAGTGTGACTTGAACCCAGACTCCACCTTGCACTATGGCCGCGGTCTGCTCCCTATCAGTGCCTCCTGCCCGGGTGCCCACCCGGGATGGTTTGTACTCGTCTCCTCTGCCTCCTGCCTCTCACCTGGGCACGTCACCTCAGACCATCTCCCTCGCTTCTGCCATTGGTTCTCCATTGGCGCTTGGACTTTCAGGCTTCCCTCTAGCCCCACCTGAGCCTAAGAGACCCATCAACAAATTGGCCACACAGGAAAAGGAATCCTTGTCTCTTCAGAGAGTTACTGTGCAAATCTCTGGACTGTGAACACCACCCTTCCTGTGAAGATGCAGATCGAGGTTCAGAGTAAGGGCTTTGAAGACCACCACACCTAGGGCTCAGATCCTGACCATTAGTGGGGGCCATGGGGAGGTCACAGTGTCTAGGCACTTTAGTGTCCTCATGTACACTTGACAATTTAGTGTAAAATGGGTATAATAATCAGACTTCTCTCACAGGGCTGTTATGAGGACTAGAAGGGATGTTACATATGAAGTTGTTACCAGGTCACATCCCAGTCATTGATCTGTTATGATTATCTTCACTTATATCATCACCATGAAGCATTCCTGCCATGGCACAGGGTCCAGGGCACAGACTCTAGAGCTAGGAATCCCGGTCCTCTACTTCCGAGCCGTGTGGCCTCGGGCTACTTACCCTCTCTGGGTCTCACTTAAGTTACCTATAAAGTGGAAATAACTCTACCTCACAGGGGTGCTGTGACATACTTTCTGTAAAGCACTTAGACCCGTTCCTAGTACATGATAAATATCCAGTAATGATAGCTGTTGTTGATTTTGTTACTCTTACTTATAATACTGCAATCACCAGGCTACAAGCTGCTTCAGAGGCAGGGTCAAAGAGCTTCTGAGATGGACTTTCCTGGTGGCCCAGTGGTTAGAAATCCACGCTTTTCCTACAGGGTTTGCAGGTCTGATTCCCAGTCGGGGAACTATCTCCCACAGGCTGCACAGTGCAGCTAATTTTTTTATTTTTAATGAGCTTCTGCAAGACTCCATTTAGCGGGGAATACAAATGGTGACCAAGCCTGCCTGATTCACTCTGAGTGAGCAGAAGAGATGGAACATGTTTGCCAATGATAAGGGACAGTCCACTCCCACTTCTAAACCAAAACTGCAGGTGTCCAGCTGGATTTGAGGCTGGTAAGCCAGTGGGGCTCCCTGGCTTTTCAAACTTTCTGTAAAGAAAAAATGGTGCCCACAAAAAGCTCGTGCTTCATGCCAGATTAAACACTGCAGACATAGTTAATAACAAGTTAGTGACCATGGAAGAGAAAAAAAAATCCATTATCTTGAAGTCTAGTTTTCGCTGAAGGATCAAGGTATTTTTGACTGAGCCTTTTGTGATTTGGACCTTCACTCCCAGGGATTCCTTGGTGGCTGAGTGGTAAAAAATCCTTTTGACAGTCAGGAGATGCAGGCCTGATCCTTGGATCAGGAAGATCCTCTGGAAAAGGGAATAGCTACCCACCCCAGTATTCTTGCCTGGAAAATCCCGTGGATGGAGAAACAGGTCATGAAAGGGTCAGACACAACTCAGCAACTAAACAACCTTCACTCATAGCCTGGGTTTCTAGGGTTTAAGGATACACAAAGTTCACAACGCTGCCTTCTCAAAAAACTACTGAATTTTCCAGCAAAATTTACATGCAACAGTAAGGGTCAGCAACAAAAAACTGACTGTCCAAGTCTAGTTAACACCACGTCCTTGGTGTATGTGAAAGGCGTTTAGGGTGAGGTCCCATGGCGAAGGATGCTATGAACAGTGCTGCAAATATTAGCTATAATCTCCCTTCCGACACTGCGTGTCTGACAGATCCATGGAAACATAGGGGCTCAAAATGGATTTCTTAAGGCCTGTTTTCCATGTTCTTCTCAGGTTGATTAGAGAAAAGAGGAGCCCACAGAAACAGTTTCAAACCTAAAAATGCAAACCTGCACAGTAGCTAGATGCTGGGAGATACCAGAAGCCAAAACATCCCAAGAGGCCAAAACCATGCACCAGTATGTTTAGGATGAGAGAGAAAAATGAAAAATAAAAGCTCAGGTAACCATTGGAGACAGTCATGTGTGTCAAAGACTATATTAGTATGTTTAAGCATATGATCATTTCCTTCTACAGAAACCCTACAAAGGAAGTCCTACTACTCATCAATGCCATAGATGAGGCCACTGAACCTTAAGGAATTTAAGTGACTGCTTTAAGGCCACACAGCTCCTATGGGAAGGCTAGATTTGAACCTAGGGAGTGTAACTCCAGAAATGGTACTCCAAACCAAGAATTAAGTTAGAATTTGAAACACCAGGGCTCAGGACAGAATTCCCAAAGTCACTCAGTCATGTCATACTCTTTGTGATTCCATGGACTATACAGTCCTTGGAATTCTCCAACCAGAATACCAGAGTGGGTAGCCGTTCCCTTCTCCAGGGCATCTACCCAACCAAGGGAGAGAACCCAGGTCTTCCACACTGCAGATGGATTCTTCACTAGCTGAGTCACCAGGGAAGCCCAAAGAGATTAATAATGGGGTTGAAGTTCTGCCCATTAACAGTTCACTCCCTTCATCTGTGCTGTCCATAGGGTAGCCTCTGGTTTAGCTACACGTGGTGATTGAAAATGAAACTGATTAAAATGAATGAAATTTAAAATTCATCTCATGGCTCGTGAGGACTTGAAAGGTGGCTTGTATAGCTGATGGCCTGAAATTTTCATTTCATTTCATCTTGATTACTCAAATTTCAGTAGTCACATGTGGCTTGTGACAAAGTCACAATGTGGCTTGTGGCTACTGTATCGGACAGTGCTGGTCTGGGCAATTTTTCTCAGCTCTGTCAGACAAGGCTCAGGGCTGCTTTCCAAAAAGTTCTCAGAGACAGAGGGGCATTCGCTGCTTTGCCCAAGGATCTACAGAAAATCGTGAGGATAAATTTCCTGGCTTTTCCTTAGGGTCAGAGGCTATATATTCTTCAAATGCACTTAGTTGGTCTTTCCAACATTCTCCAGCCTCTAACCTCCAATCTTCCAGATGTTCAAGCTGGTTTTAGAAAAGGCAGAGGAACCAGATCAAACGGCCCACATCTGCTGGATCATTGAAAAAGGAAGAGAGTTCCAGAAAAACATCTATTTCTGCTTTATTGACTATGCCAAAGCCTTTGACTGTGTGAATCACAATTAGTTCAGTTGCTCAGTCGTGTCCGACTCTTTGTGACCCCATGAATCGCAGCACGCCAGGCCTCCCTGTTCATCACCATTCTCAGACTTCACTCAGACTCACATGCATCGAGTCTGTGACGCCTTCCAGCCACCTCATTCTTGGTCGTCCCCTTCTCCTCCTGCCCCCCATCCCTACCAGCATCAGAGTCTGTTCCAATGAGTCAGTTCTTCACATGAGGTGGCCAAAGTACTGGAGTTTCAGCATTAGCATCATTCCTTCCAAAGAAATCCCAGGGCTGAGCTCCTTCGGAATGGACTGGTTGGATCTCCTTGCAGTCCAAGGGACTCTCAAGAGTCCTCTCCAACACCACAGTTCAAAAGCATCAATTCTTCGGCGCTCAGCCTTCCTCACAGTCCAACTCTCACATCCATACATGACCACAGGAAAATCCATAGCCTTGACTAGACGGACCTTAGTCGACAAAGTAATGTCTCTGCTTTTGAATATACAATCTAGGTTGGTCATTACTTCTCTTCCAAGGAGTAAGCGTCTCCTAATTTCATGGCTGCAGTCACCATCTGCAGTGATTTTGGAGCCCAAAAAAATAAAGTCTGACACTGTTTCCACTGTTTTCCCATCTATTTCCCATGAAGTGATAGGACTGGATGCCATAATCTTCATTTTCTGAATGTTGAACTTTAAGCCAACTTTTTCACTCTCCTCTTTTACTTTCATCAAGAGGCTTTTTAGCTCCTCTTCACTTTCTGCCATAAGGGTGGTGTCATCTGCATATCTGAGGTGATTGATATTTCTCCCAGCAATCTTGATTCCAACTTATGTGTCTTCCAGTCCAGCATTTCTCATGATGTAGTCTGCATATAACTTTAATAAGCAGGTGACAATATACAGCC
>SJYC01111796.1:0-42226 GCA_006408675.1 Madoqua kirkii
TGATGCTGGGAGGAATTGGAGGCAGGAGGAGAAGGGAACGACAGAGGATGAGATGGCTGGATGGCATCACCAACTTGATGGACTTGAGTTTGAGTGAACTCGGGGAGTTGGTGATGGACAGAAAGGCCTGGCATGCTGAAATTCATGGGGTCACAAAGAGTTGGACGTGACTGAGTGACTGAACTGAACCATCTAATTCTACTATTTAAAATTACATCAGTGGTAAATGTGGGGCTAGGAGGGTATACAGAGAAGGCTGTAGCTAAGTTAGGAAGATCAGAAAGGACAGAAAACAAATGCTTAAGGGGGTAAAGGGGAAGGCGCATTCCAGGTAGCAAGAGCAGCACGTGCAAAGATCCTGTGGTAGGATGTATGGCAAATGTAAAGACCTGAAAGAAGGCCCTATGGCTGGGTGTTGCACAGAGGATAATAAAGCTGGAAGGCACAGGGCAAATAGTGCAGAACCATTCAAATAGTTTAAGGGTTTGGGCCTTTCCACTAAGGACAGTGGAGAGCACTTGAAGTTACAGGCCAACAGAGAAGGAAGTGACATGATCAGGTTTGCATTCTGGAAAGATGGCTTCAGCTGCTGTGTGGGGAACTGACTTTAAGAGGGTAAGTGCTCCTAAGAGAGAGCCATTAGGAGGCAATCCAGGATGTGCAGCCAGGAGAAGAGATGAAGGTGGCGGCCCCCAAGGTGTAAACACAGCAATGACTTAAGAGCATGCACGTGACGGTGTCCTAGGAGAGGAAATTGGCAGAGCTTTTCGGTGCGCTGGGGGAATGATCCCAGGAGGCAGAATTGCATGGATGTGAAAACATAAAAGTTGAATCAGTTTGCCTACTCTGTGATTTTTTGACCCAGGCCAGCATTGGCAGAAAGTCCACGTGTCATTGGCTTGGATACTCAGACACACAACGGAGGAAGAAACCTGTCATCATTGATTAGTGTTGTATTGGCTTGGCACATCCACACCTTTATTATCTTTTTATTGAGCTATAGTTGATTTATAATATCATATCAGTTTCAGGTATACAACATAGTAATTCAATATTTCTATAGATGATGCTCCTTTTAAAGTTATTTCAAAATAATGGCTGTATTTTCCTGTGCTGTATTATATACCCTATTGCTTACTTATTATAAGCATATATGCATAGCACGTTCACAGCTTTAACACACATCACCTACACACCTTGACAAGGAAAGCTCAGTTGCACAACGACTGGACATATTGATTGCTAGTGGGTAATGGGGTAATTTTTTTTTTTAACATTATGGCAAACTTAAAAAGAAGGACAAAGAAACTTCAATGTGAGAATCTGAAGTAACAAATGGAACAGCCCACTTTACCAAGAATGTCTGAGATGTTTCTTAATCCTTTTAATGTGAAACATTTGTGTATTTAATTTGAGACAGGAACATTTTTCCCATTCTTCTGCATAGCTTAGATATCCATCCTCTAACCCAATTTCTGTATTTAAATTGTTGGATAAAACTTCCTAAGCAGCTGGCACCCGTGACTCAAGGAGTTAGCCCTCAAAGGTTCTCATAAATCATATGGCCCAGGACTTTCTGATACTTTCCTCCATGAGGAAGACATGGAAGATGCCCAGTCTGGAATTATAGGTTTGAAAACCTGGAACTTATCTTGAGTTCTGTTGTTTGGTCCCAGAGCCAACCCCAGGTCTACTTGGGGAAATGCATAAGGATCATCTTTGTTCACTGGAATTATGGAACTCTTGTTTGCAAGCCTCAGAATCCCAGTTCCAATGGGTGTAAACAAACAAGATTTTGTTTTTCATCATGAAGTACAGAGTTCCCAGATTGGGAATTCCTGGTACAGCTGGATCCAGGCACACAAATGATGGCATCAGGACTCAGCCTCTTTCCTGTCTCATTTCTTGTTTTCTGCATAGTCTTCAGGTCTACTTGGGGAAATGCATAAGGATCATCTTTGTTCACTGGAATTATGGAACTCTTGTTTGCAAGCCTCAGAATCCCAGTTCCAATGGGTGTAAACAAACAAGATTTTGTTTTTCATCATGAAGTACAGAGTTCCCAGGTTGGGAATTCCTGGTACAGCTGGATCCAGGCACACAAATGATGGCATCAGGACTCGGCCTCTTTCCTGCCTCATTTCTTGTTTTCTGCATAGCCGCATCATTCTCAGTTGACTCTTCCCCGGAGTAGGAGAGGGTGCTCAGCAACCCCAGGCTAACATGTGTTAACATCAGGTCAAGGAGAATGGGCTGATCTTCTTTAATAGTGTCCATGACAGTCCCAGAATTGAGTTGCATTTGCGAGACTTTGGTCACCTAACATTTGTCAAACTAACTCCCAGGTTGGGAGGGAGCTGGAAGGAATCATTGCTCTGATTGGCCAAGCCTGGGTCACGTGTCCATCCGGGGAACTGGGCAAGTAGGGTCAAGGTCATCAAAACTGCAGGAATGGAAAATGGAGAA
The DNA here is from genome assembly GCA_006408675.1 of Madoqua kirkii. NCBI lineage: Eukaryota > Metazoa > Chordata > Mammalia > Artiodactyla > Bovidae > Madoqua > Madoqua kirkii. Next base: position 2,467 of record SJYC01111796.1, read on the forward strand.
GAGGAGCTTCTCCAAGGGAAATCCAGGTAGTCTTTACAAAAAAGGAGAGATGGTGCTGCAGGAGTACAAACCACAGGTATGGCACCCATCTGGGGCTGAGCACTCCCCACACACACACCTTGATCTGGTTCCTTCCTCCAAAAGCCCCACCATTTAAACTTGACATCAAATGTCCATTATGGTTGTTAGTCATGTTTTTTGTTTGTTTGTTTTGTGGAGACAAAGCTCTAGTTTTTGGGACGTGTCCTTGTGCTGATTGTAATGTGAAGGTTCTAGGTGGTTTAGAGGGGCAGGTTAGATGGGACCCAACCTTCTGGCTCTGTGTTGAGGATGTGATTCAGGAGTGCTTTCTGACTGGTTTCATGGGCTGACTTTCTTGGTGCATGCCCCCGTGAAAGCATGCCCTCTTGACATTTCTCCGTTCTGAACCAGGCTCACAGACCAGGGACCAGATGAAAGCCAGCAGAGCGAATGTTGTAGGAGAATGTGTTTGTTCCTTATTTTTTGCTGAGTCAAAGCTTTGGTGTGTGGGAAAGCAGAGGACATTGTCAGAGCCAGGGGAGACAGATGGGGAACAGTGGACAGACAGAGCCCAATCCACAGTAGCTACCTATCATGGTCTCGCTGATATTTTCTGGGTCCAGAGAAACTTTTCCAGTGTCCTGGTTTTTAATAACCACTCAGGAGGCTTATTTATAACCTCCTTGGGCATGAGCAGTCAGCTATGCTGAGAGTAAGTAACCGTGGTTGCTGACAGGAGAGAAAAGATCGCTGATTTTATTCATTTTATTACTGAAAAGGCAACACTGGAAAAAAGAAAGTGGGTCTAGAGTGGAGAGCAGAGGATGATGGGCTTTTTAGACTCATAAGATTTTTCACAGTGAATTTTTAAAGAATGAGTGTGCATTTGTCTCAGAACCTTTGAATCTGGGAGTTTCACATGGGAAATCAGATAGTTCTTATCCACTTGAAAATAGTTTTGAAACTCAGATTTTTAAGATTTATGCCTTTAAAATATTGACAGTTAGTAAAATGTAAAAGAGGAAAATGGAGAAAAATGACGGAAGTGGAGGAAAATATCCTAACACCCACCACTTGACTAGTGCTAATATTTCAGTGACTTTTTCCGGTTTTCCCTATATACTGGTATATCATTTTTCTTGGAGTTGTAGGCATATTGAATATTTTGTGTCCTGAATTTCTTCATTTGCATTCTACTGTTAGCTTATTTTCAGAGCTTTTGTAACCATCATTTTTGATGACTGCATTAGTATTCCACTGAATGAATGTTACTGCATCTCTGGAATTGGACCTTTAGGCAGTTTCCAATCGGATTTTCTTTAAATCTTGATTTCTTTGGTTTCCATCAACAGAACATACTGTCTTGACCCTCCCTTTTCTTATCAACATAAATCTTCTAAATATTTGGCTAAGAGGCTCAACAGATCCTTGGCCTCCTCAGCTTGGCCCCTTGGGAAAGCATTTTAGCATCCCCTGCGCAAGGTGTTCCGTCCACAGGGTGATGCCTCTCAGTTACATTATTCTGAGCCTCACCTGTCTAAGCCACCCCTCTTCAACCCATACACACTGGAAAATTAATGTGATTGAAACCCCGCTTCCTAGCATGAGCCATGTGGAGCCAACTTTGGGGAGTACATTTCTCCATATAAACAGTCATCCCCTCCATCAGTTAGACTCACCCAGGGACCCACCTACATTATATTCATCTGGGATGCTTGTCAATAATGTAGATTCTTGGGCACCATCCCAGACTCACAAATAGAATCTCTCAGGGCTCAGCTTTTCTAACAAGTGCCCTTGGTGAACTCTCAGACCTGCTAAGTTTGAGAAAGGACTGCTGAGCTAGAAGAATGCAGACTCCTCATCTTGGTGATCAGACAGCTGCTATCATATGTACCATCTTATCTGTGGCTGGAATGCTCATCTGTCCTGCAGTGTCCTTCTGCATCTCCTCTTAGCCCTGAGTTCAGCCTCCTATTTAGACAAAAGCAAAATGAATTATGCTTCCTCTGAGAAGCTCTGAAGATGTCTCCAAGATCAACTTGCTCTTGATAATAGTAAATATCATTCTGATGAGTTAAGAACATGTGATCTGAACCATATGGATGGGATATTCCTTAATTACATAGTATGGATTAAATATGAAAGAGGGTGATACTTGCCAAGTGGTTTTGGCATTTTCACTGAATACAGCAGAAAAGTGGACAGGAATGGCAAACCACTTCAGTATTCTTGCCTTGAGAACCCCATGAACAGTATGAAAAGGCAAAATGATAGGATACTGAAAGAGGAACTCTCCAGGTCAGTAGGTGCCCAATATACTACTGGAGATCAGTGGAGAAATAACTCCAGAAAGAATGAAGGGATGGAGCCAAAGCAAAAGCAATACCCAGTTGTGCATGGGACTGGTAATAGAAGCAAAGTCCAGTGCTATAAAGAGCAATATTGCACAGGAACCTGGATTGTTGGGTCCATGAATGAAGGCAAATTGGAAGTGGTCAAACAGGAGATGGCAAGAGTGAACATCGACATTCTAGGAATCAGCGAGCTAAAATGGACTGGCATGAGTGAATTTAATGCAGATGACCATTATATCTACTACTGTGGGCAAGAATCCCTTAGAAGAAATGGAGTAGCCATCGTGGTCAAAAAAAGAGTCTGAAATGCAGTACTTGGATACAATCTCAAAAACAACAGAATGATCTCTGTTAGTTTCCAAGGCAAACCATTCAGTATCACGGTAATCCAAGCCTATGCCCCAACCAGTAAGGCTGAAGAAGCTGAAGTTGAACGGTTCTATGAAGACCTACAAGACCTTTTAGAACTAACACCCAAAAAAGATGTCCTTTTCATTACAGGGGACTGGAATGCAAAAGTTGGAAGTCAGGAAACACCTGGAGTAATAGGCAAATTTGGCCATGGAATACAGAATGAAGCAGGGCAAAGGCTAATAGAGTTTTGCCAAGAGAACACACTGGTCATATCAAACACCCTCTTCCAACAACACAAGAGAAGACTCTACACATGGACATCACCAGATGGTCAACACCAAAATCAGATTGATTATATTCTTTGCAGCCAAAGATGGAGAAGCTCTATACAGTCAACAAAAACAAGACCAGGAGCTGACTGTGGCTCAGATCATGAACTCCTTATTGCCAAATTCAGACTTAAATTGATGAAAGTAGGGAAAACCACTAGACCATTCAGGTATGACCTAAATCAAATCCCTTATGATTTATACAGTGGAAATGAGAAATAAACTTAAGGGCCTAGATCTGATAGATAGAGTGCCTGATGAACTATGGATGGAGGTTCATGACACTGTACAGCAGACAGGGATCAAGACCATCCCCATGGAAAAGAAATGCAAAAAAGCAAAATGGCTGTCTGGGGAGGCCTTACAAATAGAAGTGGAAGTGAGAAATAGATTTAAGGGACTAGATCTGATAGACAAAGTGCCTGATGAGCTATGGACAGAGGTTTGTGACACTGTACAGGAGACAGGGAGCAAGACCATCCCCAAGGGAAAGAAATGCAAAAAAGCAAAATGGCTGTCTGAGAAGGCTTTACAAATAGCTGTGAAAAGAATAGGAGTGAAAAGCAAAGGAGAAAAGGAAAGATATATCCATTTGAATACAGAGTTCCAAAGAATAACAAGGAGAGAGAGAAGAAAGCCTTCCTCAGCAATCAGTGTAAAGAAATAGAGGAAAACAACAGATTGGGAAAGACTAGAGATCTCTTCAGGAAAATTAGAGATACCAAGGGAACATTTCATGCAAAAATGGGCTCAATAAAGGACAGAAATGGTCTGGATCTAACAGAGGCAGAAGATATTAAGAAGAGGTGGCAAGAATACACAGAAGAACTGTACAAAAAGATCTTCATGACCCAGATAATCGTGATGGTATGATCACTACCCTAGAGCCAGACATCTTGGAATGTGAAGTCAAGTGGGCTTTAGGAAGCATCAACTATGAACAAAGCTAGTGGAAGTGATGAAATTCCAGTTGAGCTATTTCAAATACTAAAGGATGATGCTGTGAAAGTGCTGCACTCAATATGCCAGCAAATTTGGAAAACACAGCAGTGGCCACAGGACTGGAAAAGGTCAGTTTTCATTCCAATCCCAAAGAAAGGCAATGCCAAAGAATACTCAAACTACCACACAATTGCACTCATCTCACACACTAGTAAAGTGATGCTCAAAATTCTCCAATCCAGGCTTCAACAATACATGAACTGTGAACTTCCAGATCTTCAAGCTGGATTTAGAAAAGGCAGAAGAACCAGAGATCAAATTGCCAACATTTGTTGGATCATCAAAAAAGTAAAAGAGTTCCAGAAAAATATCTACTTCTGCCTTATTCACTATGCCAAAGTCTTTGACTGTGTGGATCACAATAAACTGTGGAAAATTCTGAAAGAGATGGGAATACCAGACCACCTGACCTGTCTCTTGAGAAATCTGTGTACACGTCAGGAAGCAACAGTCAGAACTGGACAAGGAAAAACAGACTGCCTCCAAATCGGGAAAGGAGTACATCAAGGCTATATATTGTCACCCTGCTTATTTAACTTATATGCAGAGTACATCATGAGAAACACTGGGCTGGATGAAGCACAAGCTGGAATCAAGATTGCTGGGAGAGATATCAATAACCTCAGATATGCAGATGACACCACCCTTATGGCAGAAAGTGAATAGGAACTAAAAATTCTTTTGATGAAAGTGAAAGAGGAGAGTGAAAAAATTGGCTTAAACCTCAGCATTCAGAAAAGTAAGATCATGGCATCTGGTCCCATCACTCTGTGGCAAATAGATGGAAAAACAGTAGAAACAGTGTCAGACATTATTTTGGGGGGCTCCAAAATCACTGTAGATAGTGACTGCAGCCATGAAATTAAAAGACACCTACTCCTTGGAAGAAAATCTATGACCAACCTAGACAGCATATTAAAAACAGAGACATTATTTTGCCAACAAAGGTCCTTCTAGTCAAGGCTACGGTTTTTCATAGTCATGTATGAATGTGAGAGTTGTACTATAAAGAAAGCTGAGCATTGAAGAATTGATGCTTTTGAACTGTGGTGTTGAAGACTCTTGAGAGTCCCTTGGACTGCAAGGAAATTTAACCAGTCCATCCTAAAGGAAATAAGTGCTAAATAGTCATTCGAAGGACTGATACTGAAGCTGAAACTCCAATACTTTGGCCATCTGATGTGAAGAACTGACTCACTGGAAAAGACCTTGATGCTGAGGAAGATTGAAGGTGGGAGGAGAAAGGGACGACAAAGGATGAGGTGGTTGGATGGCATCACTGACTTGATGGACATGAGCCTGAGTAAGCTCTGGGAGTTGGTGATGGACAGAGGCCTGGTGTGCTGCAGTCGTTGGGTTGCAAAGAGTCGGACACAGCTGAGTGACTGAACTAAACTGAATGTCTTTATTATATTTATCCTCTCATACATAAAATAATAAAGCTTGAGATAGGTCATTTTATCTTGTCTTATTCTTCATAAGGAATATAATAAATTCTTTTTATTCTTCATAAAGAACTTACTTGTTTCCTTAAACATTTTGTATTATTATAAAATATGCATGACATAAAACTTGCCATTTTAAGTGTACAGTTTAATAGTATTAAGTACATTCATATTGTTGTACAACGATTACCATCATCCATTTCCAGATAGTTTCATCTCCCCAAACTGAAACTCTACACCCATTAAACGCTAACCAGCCCCACCCTTCTACTTTCCTTAACATTACTCCTCCAGTAACCTTATGTAAGTGGAACTGTGCAGTATTTCTCCTTTTGTGCCTGACTTATTTCCAGTTAGAAAAATGTATTCAAGGATCTTTTTTGGGGTGGGAGGGGTAGTTCTAAAAGGTCTTCAGTTCAGTTCAGTCGATCAGTCGTGTCCGACTCTTTGTGACCCCATGAATCACAGCACGCCAGGCCTCCGTGTTCATCACCATCTCTCGGAGTTCACTCAGACTCACGTCCATCGAGTCGTGATGCCATCCAGCCATCTCATCCTCTGTCGTCCCCTGCTCCTCCTGCCCCCAATCCCTCCCAGCATGAGAGTCTTTTCCAGTGAGCCAACTCTACTCATGAGGTGGCCAAAGTACTGGAGTTTCAGCTTTAGCATCATTCCTTCCAAAGAAATCCCAGGGCTGATCTCCTTCAGAATGGACCAGTTGGATCTCCTTGCAGTCTTGGAGGTCTTCATAAAACTGTTTAACTTCAGCTTTACTGGTTGGGGCATAGACTTGGATAACTGTGATATTGAATGGTTTGCCTTGGAGACGAACAGAGATCATTCTGTCATTTTTGAGATTGCATCCGAGTACTGCATTGTGGACTCTTTTGTTGACCATGATGGCTACTCCATTTCTTCTGAGGGATTCCTGCCTGCAGTAGTAGATATAATGGTCATCTGAGTTAAATTCACCCATCCCAGTCCATTTTAAGTTCGCTGAGTCCTAGAATGTCAATGCTCACCCTTGCCATCTCTTGTTTGACCACTTCCAATTTGCCTTGATTCATGGACTTGACATTCCAGGTTCCTATGCAATATTGCTCTTTACAGCATTGGATCTTGCTTCTGTCACCAGTCACATCCACAACTGGTTATTGTTTTTGCTTTGGCTCTATCCCTTCATTCTTTCTGGAGTTATTTCTCTACTGATCTCCAGTAGCATATTGGGCACCTACTGACCTGGGGAGTTTCTCTTTCAGTATCCTATCATTTTGCCTTTTCATACTGTTCATGAGTTTCTCAAGGCAAGAATACTGAAGTGGCTTGCCATTCCCTTCTCCAGTGGACCACATTCTGTCAGACCTCTCCTTCATGACCTGGCCATCTTGGGTTGCCCCGCAGGCATGGCTTGGTTTCACTGAGTTAGACAAGGCTGTGGTTCTAGTGTGATTAGATTGACTAGTTTTCTGTGAGTATGGCTTCAGTGTGTTTGCCCTCTGATGCCCTCTTGCAACACCTACCATCTTACTTGGGTTTCTTGAACTTTGGGTGTCGGACATCTCTTCACGGCTGCTCCAGCAAAGCACAGCTGCTGCTCCTTACCTTGGATTAGGGGTATCTCCTTACTGCCGCCATTCTTGACCTTCAACATGGGATAGCTCCTCTAGGCCCTCCGCAGCCACCGATCCTCGGGTTGCTCCTCCCGGCCACTGGCCCTAGCCTCGGGCTCAGGGTGGCTCCTCAGGGTCACTACCCCTGGCTTCAGGCATGAGGTGGCTTCTCCTGGCCGCCCCTGACCTCAGATGCGGGGTAGCTCCTCTCGGCCACACGCAGCCGCCTGCGCTCAGTGTGCCAACACCCAAAAAAGATGTCCTTTTCATCATAGGGGACTGGAATGCTAAAGTAGGAAGTCAAGAAACACCTGGAGTAACAGCAAATTTGGCCTTGAAATGCAGAATGAAGCAGGGCAAAGACTAATAGAGTTTTGCCAAAAGAACACACTAGTCATAGAAAACACACTCTTCCAACAACATAAGAGAAGACTCTACACACGGACATCACCAGATGGTCAACACCGAAATCAGATTGGTTCTATTCTTTGCAACCAAAGATGGAGAAGCTCTATACAGTCAACAAAAACAAGACCAGGAGCTGACTGTGGCTCAGATCATCAAATCCCTTATGATTATACAGTGGAAGTGAGAAATATATTTAAGGGCCTAGATCCGACAGATAGAGTGCCTGATGAACTATGGAATGAGGTTCATGACATTGTACAGGAGACAGGAATCAAGACCATCCCCATGGGAAAGAAATGCAGAAAAGCAAAATGGCTGTCTTGGGAGACCTTACAAATAGCTGTGAAAAGAAGAGAAGTGAAAAGCAAAGGAGAAAAGGAAAGATATAAGCATCTGAATGCAGAGTTCCAAAGAATAGCAAGAAGAGATAAGAAAGCCTTCTTCAGTGATCAATGCAAAGAAATAGAGGAAAACAACAGAATGGGAAAGACTAGAGATCTCTTCAGGAAAATTAGAGATACCAAGGGAACATTTCATGCAAAGATGGGCTCAGTAAAGGACAGAAATGGTCTGGACCTAACAGAGGCAGAAGATATTAAGAAGATGTAGCGAGAACACACAGAAGAACTTTACAAAAAAGATCTTCGTGACCCAGATAATCATGATGATGTGATCACTCATCTAGAGCCAGACATCTTGGAATGTGAAGTCAAGTGGGCCTTAGAAATCATCGCTACAAACAAAGCTAGTGGAGGTGATGGAATTCCAGTGGAGCTCTTTCAAATCCTGAAAAATGATGCTGTGAAAGTGCTGCATTCAATACGCCAGCAAATTTGGAAAACTCAGCAATGGCCACAAGACTGGAAAAGGTCAGTTTTCATTCCCATCCCAAAGAAAGGCAATGCCAAAGAATGCTCAAACTACCACACAATTGAACTCATCTCACACACTAGTAAAGTAATGCTCAAAATTCTCCAAGCCAGGCTTCAGCAATATGTGAATCGTGAACTCCCTGATGTTCAAGCTGGATTTAGAAAGGGCAGAGGAACCAGAGATCAAATTGCCAACATCCGCTGGATCATGGGAAAAGCAAGAAGGTTCCAGAAAAACATCTATTTCTGCTTTATTGACTATGCCAAAGCCTTTGACTGTGTGGATCACCACAAACTGTGGAAAATTCTGAAAGAGATGGGAATACCAGACCACCTAACCTGCCTCTTGAGAAATATATATACAGGTCAGGAAGCAGCAGTTAGAACTGGACATGGAACAACAGATTGGTTCCAAATAGGAAATGGAGTACGTCAAGGCTGTATATTGTCACCTGCTTATTTAACTTATATGCAGAGTACATCTTGAGAAACGCTGGACTGGAAGAAACACAAGCTGGAATCAAGATTGCCAGGAGAAATATCAATAACCTCAGATATGCAGATGGCACCACCCTAATGGCAGAAAGTGAAGAGGAACTGAAAAGCCTCTTGATGAAAGTGAAAGAGGAAAGTGAAAAAGTTGGCTTAAAGCTCAACATCCAGATAAGTTATGAGCAACCTAGATAGTATATTCAAAAGCAGAGATATTACTTTGCTGAATTAGGTTCGTCTAGTCAAGGCTATGATTTTTTCTGTGGTCGTGTATGATGTGAGCGTTGGATGGTGAAGAAGGCTGAGTGCCAAAGAATTGACGTTTTTGAACTGTGGTGTTGGAGAAGACCCTTGAGAGTCCCTTGGACTGCAAGGAGATCCAACCAGTCCATTCTAAAGGAGATCAGCTTTGGGATTTCTTTGGAAGGAATGATGCTAAAGCTGAAACTCCAGTACTTTGGCCACCTCATGGGAAGAGTTGACTCATTGGAAAAGACTCTGATGCTGGGAGGGATTGGGGGCAGGAGGAGAAGGGGAGGACAGAGAATGAGATGGCTGAATGGCATCACGGACTTGCTGGACATGAGTCTGAGTGAACTCCAGGAGATGGTGATGGACAGGGAGGCCTGGCATGCTGTGATTCATGAGTTCCCAAAGAGTCAGACACGACTGAGCGACTGAACTGAACTGATTCAAGGATCATCCATGTCATAGCCTGTGTCAAAATTTCCATCCTTTTTTATTTTTTTATATGTTGTTGTTCAGTCACTAAGTCGTGTTTGACTCTTTGTGACTCCATTGACTGCAGCATGCCCTGTCTCCCGGAGTTTGCTCAGATTCCTGTCCATTGAGTTGATGATGCCATCCAACCATTTCGTCCTCTGTCATCTCCTTCTTATTTTGCCCTCAATCTTTCCCAGCATCAGGGTCTTTTCCAATGAGGCAACTCTTCTCATCACATGGCCAAAGTATTGGAGCTTCAGCTTCAGCCCTTCCAATGAATATTCAGGGTTGATTTCCTTAAGGGTTGGCTGATTGGATCTCCTTTCTGTCTACGGGACACTCAAGAGTCTTCTCCAGCACCACATTTTGAAAGCATCAATTCTTTGGCACTTTCATACATTTGAATACCTTCAAAAAGTAGGTTAATTGGGTCATTCACCTTGATGGTTTTTCCAGTGTGTGGGATCCAGGTGAAGTCCAGCAGTTCCAGACAAGCTAGAAGTAAAATTATGACCTGGGCCACAAGATGTCATGAGGAAACTATTGTTTCAGTAAGAAATTCATATGCAGATTCACCACATTAATCAATGTAGCTTACAATTGTAAGACAACACAATTTTGAAGCTCAAGACAACGTAGTGACAATTTTAAAATGCTGTGGGGTTGAGCACTGTGAATACAGAGTCTTTCAGATTTACCAGTGTCAGATCAAGGAAGCTTAGGAATTGCTAAAATCTTAGAGCTCATCTTTGAAAGATAACCGACAAAGCTTGCTCTAACTTGGTAGTAATTTGAAAAAATTAGCATGCTATTACCAACTCTGAATTTTGAAGCAGAAAGAAAATGTTATATGCCATCAACTTAAAAGTGGTCAGCACTGTCAGTAGAAAGACTGGTTTATCTTGCCTTTAGACTGGTTTATCTTGCCTTTAGACTGGTTTATTTTGCCTTTATAGAAAATAGTGTTACAAAATCAATATCCTAAAATGAGGCAAGGCAATCATCACTCATTAGCTAAGAATGAAAATACAAGCAGATATCATGACAAAGTCGTGTCAAGAAGTTCATTAGTAAAAATAGTATGTGAGAAAGTAAAAATAACATGGATCATGGAAGAAAAAAACTGGCCATCTGTTCCATCCACAGAAAGGATGGGGGGAAGGTGACAGAGCCTATGGCAACACAACCAGGAAACGGAGATTCTCCTGTCTTCAGCTTAGGAAGATCAGAACCCATCTTCTTTGACAAACCATGGCTTTCTCCTTAATGAGAGACTTTGTTGTCTAGATTCAAGGGCTGTCAGAGACTTCGCTCATCAAGAGAAGAAACATTCCGCTGCCCCAAGGACCAAGGTCACTTCGACCCAGAAAAACACTGTGCACTCAGAGGTGCAGAGAAGACTCTGGAGAAGGGGTTCTGGACAGGACACCCCCCCACCCTCCATCTGGCTGCATGTCATGGTTTCCAAGCATATGGCCTGGGTTCACTTTGCAGTGACTCTTGGCCCTGTGGCCCCACTTCATTCTGAATCTATTTAAATTCAGTTTTCAAACCCTTCCCCAAAGCCTGTCATAACCTTTTTCCTCCATCTGGTGACTCACTCATCTCCCTCGCTGCAGGGAGCCAGTGATGGTGACTGGTGGCTCCAGATTTGTTCTTGGAGCACTGACTGCACCATGACATATGTTATTTTTCTCGATTTTGTAAATGTCTGGATATTTATCAGCATTTTAGAATTCGTAGTAAGCTCTGACTTATTTTCTCTTTCTAAATAAGACAGCTTTTTTGCTTAGTTTGGTATTGGTAATACCAGTGTGGTATTTTTCATAAAGACTGTTCCCTGGACTGTCTAGGCTTAGACTTAGATTCAGCTGTTTGACTTGTAAATTTCCAGCCAGTGGTGGGGGCAGTGGTGGTTGTTTAGTCACTAAGTCATGTGTCTAGTTCTTGGGACCCCATGGACTGTACCCCGCCAGGCTCCTCTGTCCATGAGATTTTCCAGGCAAGAATACTGGAGTCAGTTGCCATTTCCTTCTCCAAGGAATCTTCCTGACCCAAGGATCAAATCTATGTCTCCTGCATTGGGAGGCAAATGCTTTACCACTGAGCCACCTGGGAAGCCCCACAAGGAAGATACATCCCCATAAATCTGTCTTAAGTTGAAAATATTAGCAGTTGCATATGCATTTAATACACCTAACATAAACATCACTGACACAATGAACATGAATTTGGGCAAATGCCGGGAGATGGTGAGAGACAGGAAGGCCTGGCATGTTGCAGTTGTGGGGTTGCAAAGAGTCAGACACGATGGGGTTACTGAACAACAAGAACAACAAACATCATAGTTTAGCCTACCCCACCTTAAACGGACGTCCCTCTCTCAGTGGTGGAGGCCCTATGTCACAGATGCCTGTCTGCTACACTGTAGAAGGCCACCAGCACAGTTTACTATGTTCTTTTTAATAGGATATTTCTCATTTTTTCCCCAAAATCAACTTATATTTACTGCATGCCTGTAATATGTCAAGTTCCGCACCAGGCTTTCATGTAGTTCATTTTCCACTTGAACAACTTAAAATACATATTTGCATAGAGTAGACAGTAGCATAGTGTTTACTCAGAAAAAATAGAGCATTTCCCCATCCAGTCAATTATGCATGGGCCATGAAACATGGAGCCAAAAACTATAGCCTCAGTAAAATGGATGCTTTTCTGGAACTGTGGGAATTAAAATAAAATCGCATCAAGAAGGACATGCTGGCCCCCTTGCAGGTGAGCAGCCTCTGCAGGAAAGACATCAGCTCTGTCCTCAGTGAGTTCTGAGGATGTTCTAGGTATGGAGCACGGATGGACAGAGCAGACCGGGAGCAGAGGCAGGTTGTGACATTGTCCAGTGATAGCTGGACAACGGTGATGGCATGGCTGGCTTCCTGGGGTGCCTCCTCTGGGCCTGTTCTCAGCACTAAACATGCGCCCTCCTGACAGCATCCCATAGTCACTCTCCTCACTTTGGAGCCCAGCAAACTGGCTCACAAGGGAAGCATCCCAAGGCAGGGAGAAAGAATGGGAACCAAGGACCCGTGCCAGCAAGGGACAGAGTAAGGACTTGACTGGTGAGGGAAGGCCCCTGCCATGTGTGCTGGGCCTGTCACCAAGGCCAACTCAGGAAGGAAGACACCATGTCCTCAAGCTTGTGTCAACAACAGAAAAGTAACAGGAAGGCAACCCTTCCCACAGCAGAGTTTAAGCCAGGACGTGGCCAGTAATGACCTCAAGGACAGCACCGATGCGTAACTCCCATCAAGCAGCCCATTCGTATTTCATGATCTCACCGAACTTAGAGCACATGGTGCCACGTCGGATGCTGACGCTGGTGCTGCCAGGATGCAGGACATTTGCACCATCACACAGATCCCTCTTGTCAGCTTTTTACAACAGCACTAACTTCCCTCTGGCCCCACCTCCTCCTTGCTGCTGCTTTTGCTCAGTCGCTCAGTCATGTCCGACTCTCTGTGACCCGTAACTATAGCCCACGAGGCTCCTCTGTCCCTGGGGATTCTCCAGGAAAGAATACTAGAGTGGGTTGCCATGCCCTCCTCCAGGGGATCTTCCCAACCCCGGGATCTAACCACTGTCTCTTATCTATCCTACACTGGCAGGTGGGTTCTTTACCATCAGCACCGTCTGAGAAACCCTCGACCTCCTCCTCAATCCCTGATAAATGTGAAACTCTTCTATTTCTATAATTTTATCATTTCAAGAAGTTGACAGCAATGGAATCATGACACTACATGTAGTATGTAATCTTTGGGGATTAGATATTTTTGTGCTGTGTAATTCCCTTCAGAATTCATCCAAACTGTATCAATAGCTGCTCCCTTTCATTACTGAACAGGTAGCAGCAGAGTGGAGGTTCCACACTCTGTGTAAACATTCAGAAGTTAAATGACTCACAGCTGGTTGTTTCTAGTTGGGGGGACTGTGAATGAAGGAAGGCTGCTATCAATATTCCTGCACAGATTTTTCTGTGAACATAAATTTTCATCTTTCTGGGATAAAAGCCCAAGAGTGCATTTGTTGGATCCCATGTAAGTTGTATGTTTGGTCTTATAGGACGTGCCACACTGTTTGCTGGAGTGGCTGAATTATCATACATACATTTCCAATAACAACGCCCCAGGGACCTAGTTTTTATGCATCCTTGTCAGCACTTGATACTGTCATTATCTTTTATTTTAATTGCTCTGATAGGTGTGTCAGAATATCTCCCTGTGGTTTTAACTGGCATTTTCCTATGGTTAAGAATGCTGAAATTTTTTTGTGAGCTTTTTTGCCATCTATATAGCCTCTCTTGAAAATCTCTTTCCTCCATCGAGTTGCTTTTGCACCTCTGTCAGAAATCGGTTGGCTGTATGGGGTGGGTCTCTTTCTGGGTTCTCTACCATGTTCCAATCCAAGTCAGTCCATCAGCTAATACCTGCTTTAATACCTTAGATATAAACTAGATCTTCATACTGGGTAAAGTGACTTTGCTCACTTTAATATTTTTTTCAAAATTGTCTTATTCTCAGGGTCTCTGATATTGCATACAGATTTTAAAATCAGCTTGTCTGAGCCTATTAAAAAAAAAAACCTTACTAGAACTAGAATATCCAAAACAATCTTTGAAAAAGATGGGGAAAATTGAAGGACTAACACTTCCCAGTTTTGAAACTTACTACAACTCTACAGAATTAAGACAAGATGGTCCTGATAGAAGTGTAGCAATTTAGATCAGTTGTCTAGAACTGAGCTCATTTATTCACCCAGTCATGGATCCATCCATCCATCCATCCATCTATCCATCCATCTATCCATCTGTCCATCCATCCAATGACCATAGTTGTGTATCTACTGCAGCCGTGAGCTCTGCTGGGCTGCTCCTCTGGGTGTGGATGAGTAGAGACACAGCATGATACCACACTGCAGGTAGAGGGCACACAGGTGGGGAGCAAAGAGAAAGCTTTTCAAGCTCAGGTGATCTGCGCCCTAGGATATTTGGCAATACCTGGAGGCATATTGTTGTCATGACTCAAGAGGCGATTAGCTAGTGTGGCAGCCTTATCCTACAATGCGCACAACAGCCCGTGACAAAAATGATCTGGCCTCACGTGTCCATAGTGCCGAGGCTGAGACCCCTGCCTGAGTGACAGATGAGCAGCTAGTCAGGCAAGAAGAGGTTGAGAGGGTGGGGGAAGCAGTGTGCCCAAATCATGTGTCCACACACAGGGGCCTTAGGGAGCTGAGATGGAGAGGTGAGGCCCCTGAGGGCCAAGATTCTCAACTGTCTTTTTTTTTTTTTTAATTTTCAGTGGAGTATGCTGCTGCTGCTGCTAAGTTGCTTCAGTCGTGTCCTACTCTGTGCAAACCCATGGATGGCAGCCCACCAGGCTCCCCCGTCCATAGGATTCTCCAGGCAAAAGCACTGGAGCGGGTTGCCATTTCCTTCTCCAATGCATGAAAGTGAAACGTGAAAGTGAAGGTGCTCAGTTGTGTCCGACTCTTAGTGACCCCATGGACTGCAGCCTACCAGGCTCCTCCATCCATTGGGATTTTCCAGGCAAGAGTACCGGAGTAGGGTGCCATTGCCTTCTCCGTCAGTGGAGGATAATTGGTTTAAAATGCTGTGTAAGTTTCAGCAGTATGGCAAAGTCAATCAGTTATACATATACATATATTCACTTTTTTCTCTTTTAGAATTCTAAGGAAAGATATCAATAACCTCAGATATGCAGATGACACCACCCTTATGGCATAAAGTGAAGAGGAACTAAAGACTCTCTTAATGAAAGTGAAAGAGAAGTGAAAAAGCTGGTTTAAAACTCAGCATTCAAAAAGTGAAGATTATGGCATCTGGTCCCATCACTTCATGATAAATAGATGGGGAAACAGTGGTAAGAGGGACAGACTTCATTTTCTTGGGCTCCAAAATCTTTGCAGATGGTGACTGCAGCCATGAAATTAAAAGACGCTTGTTCCTTGGAATAAAAGCTATGACAAACCTAAAAGAAGGTGAAGTCTCTCAGCTGTGTCTGACTCTTTGCAACACCGTGGACTGTAGCCTGCCATGCTTCTCTGTCCATGGGATTTTCCAGGCAAGGATATTGGAGTGGGTTGCCATTTCCTTCTCCAGTGGTTCTTCCCAACCCAGGGATCGAACCCAGGTCTCCCATGTTGCAGGCAGACTCCTTACCATCTGAGCCACCAGGGAAGTCATGACAGACCTAGACGGCACATTAAAAAGCAGAGGCATTGCTCTGCCAACAAAGGTCCATTTACTCAAGGCTATGGTTTTTCCTGTAGTCATGTTGGCTGTGAGAGCTGGACCATAAAGAAAGCTGAGCGCTGAAGAACTGATGCTTTTGAACTGTGGTGTTAGAGAAGACTCTTGAGAGTCCCTTGGACTACAAGGAGATCCAATCAGTCCATTCTGAAGGAAATCAGTTCTGAATATTCATTGGAAGGACTGATGCTGAAGCTGAAGCTGCAATACTTGGCCACCTAATGTGAAGAACTGACTCATTGGAAAAGACCCTGATGCTGGGAAAGATTGAAGGCAGGAGGAGAAGGGGACACCAGAGGATAAGATGGTTGGATGGCATCACTGACTCGACGGACATGAGTCTGAGCAAGCTCTGGAAGTTGGTGATGAACAGGGAAGCCTGGTGTGCTACAGTCCTTGGGGTCAAAAAAAGTTGGACAAGACTGAGCCACTGAACTGACTGACTTTTTTTCTTAGGTTCTTTTCTCATGTAGGTCACAGCAGAGTACTGAGTAGAGCTCCCTGTGCTATACAGTAGGGCCTTATTAGTTATCTATTGTGTATGTGTCCATTCCAATTTCTCAACTGTCTTGAAGGCAAATGGGAGGTGAGAACAATTCTAAGTCAGGGAGGGGTATGATGAGACTACTTTTCCAAAACAGGAGCTGCTTGACAGGGGCAGTAAGTGCTTGGGGCAGCAGGTGGAGGGTCTGGAGCTAAGGGTCCTGTAGGGGCAGGGACCTACACTGCAAGCCAGGAAGCCTGGCACACACATTTACTGTCTGATCTCCGCACACTGTGTTACTGTACAAGCTGTATCTTGAGATATTTTATTAATTCTTTTTCATTATCGTATTTTTCAGAAAACAGACCAGATAAAATGACAAAGACCTTAGTTGAGAAACCGTGTCTGGTGTTATTTGTCAGGTTGAGGCTGGACTCTTCCTGATGTAAGAAACGTTTCTAGAATCACAGTGTAGCCAGAGATCAAGACCTGGAACCCAGGAATAGCTGGTAGCCAGTTCCAACCCCCCCTTGGTCAACAGAATTCTATAGGAGCCCAGTTTCTGCCCTTGGCTCTGACTAATTAAAGAAAATATCTAATTGAACCCAAAGCAAAATCAATTTTCCCTTTTAATTTTAATTGAAACTTTCAGCTGGCATGAGCATTGAAAAATGAACTCCATCCCGTGTTTGTAATATTAAAGAGAAAATTAATGTAATTAAAAAGTAATCACTGCACATTGTTCTCAAATTTCCCTCCTGAATTATTAACACGAGCAGTCCACCCCTTGGTGGCCATGTTAGAGCATTGGTATTTCCAGTTTCTGCCTCTTCTTTGCAGCCCTTCTTCTTTAGAATACTTACCCAGATTGACCTTTGTGTATCTATAACAGGGGCTATAATTCGTGCAGTTGCTGCCAACCCTGGGATTAAATGGGACTCTTTCCTGCCTCAACAAAGAGTCAGCTCATTTCTCCTTGTAAGAATTAATGAGCAAAGGTAATGTCTTCATCATAGGATTGAGTCTGAACCCCTGCATGGAAGATACATTTTTATCTAAGCTAATACTCTCTGCCCAGATGATTTTTCATGCTGTTGTAAAATTGAGCAAGATTTCATAAAGGAACATGGATGCAGCTTGTAAATGAGGTTGCTAGGGAGTGAAATTATAAATGATAGAAAAAGTTAATCTTTCTCAGGTTAAAAAAAATAATATATCTCTGTAATGAAGGTGTTTCAATTTTTCCTTCCCAAGTTCAAATTGGATTTTGTATATAGAAAGATCTCACTTGGGCATACATAAAAATGTATCAGAACTGGCTTGTGAGGATCATTTAAGGAGATGTTAAGAGTCACAGCAGACTTATATACAGGCAGAAATGCACAGCGAGGTTCTCTTGGGAAATTCCAGAGAATGTGGCTTGTCTTTCAGAGCGTACATCTTACTTTATTTGACTTGTAACAAAGTGAACCCTCCTTTACCAAGAGGAAGCCATTCCAGGCGGGGTGGCATCTTTGTCTCTCTAGCAACAAACCATATAAAGCAAAATAGAAGAATTCTGTTTCATGACTTGAGTTGGTATTATTGAGTCCTAGAGCCCATTTATAGCTGATAAGTGTGGTCAAGAAAAAAAAAAAAAAGTCTTTTGAAGAGATGAGAATCAGTGGAATCATCACTGACCTCCTGGGTCTGGAAAGACCAAGAATATTGCTGTTATTCCGTGAGAGTTGTGGCCATCTGCTTCCTGAGCAAGAATCAGAGGAAAGCCCCTTCATCTTGGCATTGGAGATTTGTTTACGATTTGCAGTAAACAGAATCATAAACAAATCTGGGCCAGCTGGCCAGTTCTCCTGATCCTGCTGCTGATCAAGCCGACAGACCTGCTGAGGAGATACTGGGATGCTGAGATGCTGGGATGACCTCTGTCATTTTCTGCTCGTGTCAAGGTCATGTCCATGTGGTCTCTCCAGTCAGGTACCCAAGCGTCTTATGTGATAGCTCAGGGCTCCCCAAAGTACAAGCCATCTTCTGGAAGCTTAAGCCTAGAACTGGTACCACATTGCTGCCTCTGATTTTATTGCTTATAAGGCTTCACAGGGCCAGACCTGATCCACACATGAGGGTGTGTGCCTCAGGGCATAGTTCTGCAGGAGACACCCATCCAGTCTACAACTGCGGCCTTCCAGGGGATAGGTGGTCTCTCCTCATTTCCCAGTGGAGTGTAGCTTGTCAGTCTCTCCAGAAAGGAGCCACAGGTGTTCCCTGGGGCCCTTCTGACCAAGGAAGACCAAGATTATCCCAGAGGGAGAACCATCTGCCAGCTTGTTTCTTGCGCATCCCAGAGGACAGAGAGTGGTGTGCTTTCCCTTGTGGTGGGGCTTATCCCTGCTCCAGAGGCTGCAAACGCCTGGTGGGTCTGGGTGATGAGGGGGCACTCTAGAATGAGTGGAAAAAATATTTCAACTCACTCAGGACATTCAAAGCTGTGAGAGAGGAGGCCCAAAGTGAATAACAAAACGCTCAGCTGCTGTTGAACTCGAGGAAGCACGACAAGAAAATTTAATAGGAAACAGTAATGAGAAGCTTTAGGAGATGTCGTCAGGGCACCAAATTACTTTCAGGAACTAAAAGTAGGCGAAACAATTGAGTTTTCAATTAAAACGTGTAACAGATGAAGTGAGAGAGAGAGGGAGACAATTACAGCAGACAATTGAATTACAGAGCTGGAGAACAAGCAGAGGAGACAGTCTGTAGCACAGGGAGCACACACACACACACACACACACACACACACACACTCAGAGGTATGGAAGCCTCAGGGGAAAAGAGCAAAGGCCTGGAGGCCAAATTCCGGATACCCAATATCTGAGCAATAGTCTATAGCAAACTAACAACCAACCAACCAAAAGCAATGGGTGTAAGGAAAGTAAACTGAAAGATTCAGAGTAAGCCGTGAGCATGTCTACAAAACAGAAACAGACTCCAGACCCAGAAAACAAACCTGTGGTTGCCAAGAGGGAGGGGGAGGGGAAGGATGGAGCAGGAGCTTGGGATTAGCAAACTAATATATAACATGGAGGAGGGATAAGCACGTCCTCATATATGCTTCAGTATACAGTAGCTGTTCTGTTTCTGACTTACTTCACTCTGTATGACAGGCAGTGGGTTTAGCTTGGTGCTCTGTGATGACTTAGAGGGGTGGATTAGGGGCAGGGAGGCACGAGAGTGAGGGGGTATATGTATATATGTAGTTGTTTCACCTTGTTGTACAGCAGAAGCTAACACAACATTATAAGGCAATTATACTCCAATCTAAAAATATTTATAACAAATTTAAAAGCAAAACAACAACAACAAAGAAACCAAACCAAAACAAGATCCTACTGTATGACACAGGGATCCATACTCAATATCCTGGGATAAACCATAATGGAAAAGGATATGAAAAAGAATCTACATACGTATGACTGAATCACTTTGCTATACAACAGAAATTAACATGTTGCAAACTAGCAATAGTTGAATAAAATTTTAAAAAGTAGAGTGAGCCATGAGATGTTTAAAAGCACTCTGCTGTGGAGCTGGTGTCTTTCATGTACGTGGAGGAGTCCTCTCTGTGTGGGTATTTCTGGGCTGATGATCACTGGTCAGTTTCCAACAGGCAACATGCTGGAGCTCAGGGCTTCCCTGGTAGCTCAGCTGGTAAAGAACCTGCCTGCAATGCGGGAGACTCTGGTTCGATTTCTGGTTTGGGAAGATCCCCTGGAGAATGGATAGGCTACTCATGCCAGTATTCTTGGACTTCCCTAGTGGCTCAGATGGTAAAGAATCTGTCTGCAATTTGGGAGACCTGCGTTCGATCCCTGGGTTAGGAAGCTCCCCTGGAGGAGGGTATGGCACCCCACTCCAGTATTCTTGCCTGGAGAATCCCCATGGACAGAGGAGCCTGGCGGGCTGCAGTCCATGGTGTTGCAAGGAGCCAGGCATGACTGAGTGACTAAGAACAACAACAACAGGGCACTGACTGGTAGATCTGGTGTTCCTGGGACACCCTTCCACCCGCCCTTCCCACACTGAACACTGACCACACTGAACATGCTCCCTACCCACACTCAAGGAATTTCAGCTCTTACTTCTAGAGTACTGAGGTCTTTATGACATCAAAATAATTTTTGCTGAACTATAACGATCCAGAATCTTCATTAGGTCCTTAGGATTAGTTCAGTTCAGTCGCTCAGTTGTTTCCAACTCTTTGTGACCCCATGAATCACAGCATGCCAGGCCTCCCTGTCCATCTGGAGTTCACTCCAACTTCTGGAGTTCACTCAGACTCACATCCATTGAGTCAGTGATGCCATCCAGCCATCTCATCCTCTGTCCTCCCCTTCTCCTCCTGCCCCCAATCCCTCCCAGCATCAAAGTCTTTTCCATGAGTCAAGTCTTCGCATGAGGTGGCCAAAGTACTGGAGTTTCAGCTTTAGCATCATTCCTTCCAAAGAAATTCCAGGGCTGATCTCCTTCAGACTGGACTGGTTGGATCTCCTTGCAGTGTCCTTACGATAGAATGAACTAATGACCGTGAGTCCATAGCTACATGTATTCTCACTGTTGAATCGTGACGTTAAACAGTCTCCCATCCAGAGATGGAGTCTATCTTTCTAATAGCTGATATCTGAGTTGGCTGTGTGATTGCTTTGGCCAATGAGATCTTAACAAATGTGATGTTCACCAAGGCTTAAAAAGTACCTGGGCATCACTGCTCTGGCTTCCCAGGGTTCATGGGTACCAAGCCCAGACCAACCTCTTGAACAGTGGAAGACACAAGCCAGCCCCCCAGTCCACTGCCAGGCAGCTTGCAAACATGTTGGAAGCCATCCCAGACCACTGAGCAACCTCGAAATCCTCCTGCCAAAATGAACAGAATGACCCAGGTAGGTTCAGACAAAATTGCAGAACTACAGAGTCACGTGTTAGATAAATTCCTGTTTTTAAGTGACCAAGCTTTGTGCTGCTAGTGATGCAGCAGTGGACAATGGATACATGGTGGCCAGTAGGTACACATAGCAGATGTCATCCCGGCAGACCCCACCCGAGTCCTTACGATAGAATGAACTAATGACCGTGAGTCCATAGCTACATGTATTCTCACTGTTGAATCGTGACGTTAAACAGTCTCCCATCCAGAGATGGAGTCTATCTTTCTAATAGCTGATATCTGAGTTGGCTGTGTGATTGCTTTGGCCAATGAGATCTTAACAAATGTGATGTTCACCAAGGCTTAAAAAGTACCTGGGCATCACTGCTCTGGCTTCCCAGGGTTCATGGGTACCAAGCCCAGACCAACCTCTTGAACAGTGGAAGACACAAGCCAGCCCCCCAGTCCACTGCCAGGCAGCTTGCAAACATGTTGGAAGCCATCCCAGACCACTGAGCAACCTCGAAATCCTCCTGCCAAAATGAACAGAATGACCCAGGTAGGTTCAGACAAAATTGCAGAACTACAGAGTCACGTGTTAGATAAATTCCTGTTTTTAAGTGACCAAGCTTTGTGCTGCTAGTGATGCAGCAGTGGACAATGGATACATGGTGGCCAGTAGGTACACATAGCAGATGTCATCCCGGCAGACCCCACCCGCGGCACCTATACTGGACACAGAGGAGCGGTGCCCACACAACCCTGGTCTCTGTGCAGGAGAGGTGACAAGTCATACTGGAAGGAGAGTACCGGGGAAGGCGAGCCATTGACGGGGCCCCACTGGACAGTCTAGTTGGCTGAAGACTGTTCTGGAAGTGGTGTTGAAGCATAGACAGCCTGACAGGCCAATAGCATCTGGGCTTTTCCACCTGGCAGAGCACCTGCAAACCTGCCTTAGAACTATCTCTGTGGAGGTGGCCTAAAATCCTCTCCTGCTCTGGGTGGGGACTGTGTGGGAGCCCCGCCCACAGGGTGGGGGCAGCAGTCAAGGGGCTCAACTCGGATGCTGCAGGGCTGGGTTCTTCTGGGTAAGGGTACCAGCAGAGCAGGCATGTGATCAGAGCCCTGCTTCCTCAATTGGTGGGAAACTAGAGCATCCAGGTTCTCTCCACTCAAGCAAGAAGCGTTCATCCCCTCATCAGTCATGACAACACATCTCTTGGCTGAGGTGGGGTCCTCAGGCTCAGCTGTGGTCTGAGCTGCTGCTCCAATGTCAACACGCAGGAGCGGGTCCAGTGCCTCACCTTAGCACCTTTCTCAGGTGGGATCACCAGCTGTGGAGTAACTACAAGCTGCAGATCCCATCCCAGGGCTGCTGAAGGGCCATGCTGGGGAGCACCGGGCTGTGGGCTAGAGGCGGGACCTGCAGCCTCTCACCACGATACTGACAGCCCAGCCCCAGCCAGGAGCCTCACTTCTTCTCAAGATCAACAGAGGTTGTTCCAGCTTGCTTCCTTTAGTTCAAAATAGTTTGGAAAATTCATCCATTTTCAAATTGTGAGCTGTTTGAAGCAGATAAACCACGTTCCCCTCCAGCCAAAAAGTTCTAGAGTTTCTATCTTTTTAAAACCTATGCATGCACAGAATTTAAAATAAATCTAGCAATGAATGTCATCTTCATTACCATTGCCTTTGGGTCCCATCAAACAAAATTTCCTTGAACGGAATTTTATTAAGGTCACCGTTGATTCCTCAGTCACTTCTCTGGGCAGAGGAGAAACCAATTCAGTCTCTTCTCACTGGGGGAATGGAAAGTCAGGCTTTCCAGGTTTGATAGGGGGTTCCTTCTCTGAACCTTCTTCCTTGGGCTTTGCTGTTGGCTTGAGAGAAAAAATGTGCCAAGTTCCCAGCAGGCTGCAAACTCTGAGGGTCAAGGGCAAGCAAAACAAAGAGATCTTCTCATGCTTTCTGTGTGCTCCATTTTGGAAACTCCTTTAAATATACAAGGATGCTGGCTGATGAGACAGGAAAGACCCCAAGGAATCCTTGCTTACTAAAGGCCCCTTAGCTGTTACCAGAAACGCTCCAAAATCCTCCCCCTCCTGGTTATCATGCTTCCTGCTTCTCTCACAGAGGCACCACCAGCCGTGGCTTCTTGCTTTGCTGGGCACATCACTGAGTATCATGATGATGCTCAAATGCAGGGCAGGGGGACTTCCCTGGCGGTCCAGGGATTAAGATTTTACCTTCCAATGCAAGGGGCGCCAGTTCAGTTCCTGGTCAGGGAGCTAAGATCCCACATGCATTGCGGTCAAAAAACCAAGCTGCAAAACAGAAGCAATATTGCTAAAAATTTAATAAAGACTTAAAAAAAATGGTACACACACACCACAAAAATATCTTTAAAAAATTGCAGACTGGCTGTCCTGTTAATACATTTAGAGTTTGAGATCTCAGAATGCCATTTCATGACGGGCTCATATATTTCCAGTGGGTTATTGCTTTTTAACCTAGATCATCTTGGAGACAAATAGGTTTCATTTATATTCTAAACTCATGCAAAGGGCGGCCAAGCTTGCTATTTCAGGAGTCTGATTTATTTTACAGAAATTAGCATACCCACTAAAATCAAATCCATTCCCTGCCCCAGTGGGGCAGCTGAAGCAGCCCATTTACATGGCAAGCGTCCAGGAAAGCACCTCATTTTCCCGGGGGCTGGTGTCTGTTATTTT
This sequence comes from Madoqua kirkii, assembly GCA_006408675.1. Classification (NCBI taxonomy): domain Eukaryota; kingdom Metazoa; phylum Chordata; class Mammalia; order Artiodactyla; family Bovidae; genus Madoqua; species Madoqua kirkii. The sequence continues at coordinate 26,536 of SJYC01111796.1, forward strand.
GGGTGGCCTTTTGTTATGTGCATGAAACCATCTCCTCAGCTGGTCCTCTCCCTTCACTCCTGAACTAGCAGTCATTGTCTTATTTGACACGACATCTCCTTCTGATTTAGACGGTGATTCCTTTTTTCTTATTGTAGTAAAATATCATTGTACAATAATCATTGTAACAACTTTTAAGTGTAGAGTACAGAGGCATTGTCCATTCACAAAGTAGTGTAACCACCCATATCCATTTCAAGAATGTTTTTATCTTCCTAAACTGTGCTCTGAATCCATGAAGCGGTAACTCCTTTCTTCCCTCAGAAGTGGCATTACCCTAGGCTCTCCCGCCTTCTTGATTTTCCACTCTGATACGGAGCAGAGCGTGAGTGACCAAAGGGTGGAACTTTGTAGATGTTCTCAAAAGCCCACCCACATACCTGGATGCCCACTTGCTGTCCTCAAACTCTCGCAGAGTCCTTCTCTGCACATCTGTGGCTCCTCAAAGAGCTTGCTTCCCAAGCTGCCCGATGGTCAGGAGCCCCTCCTGACCTGGTGCACATCCTGGAACATCCTCACACCCTGAAGCACCCTTCAGCCAGGAGGGACGGTAGGCTGCTGGATGCTGGTGCACAATAAAACCCTTCCCTTCAGCCTTTCAGGCAGGTCTGGGACACATGCCACATTATCCCTGGGACCTCTAGTATCTTACATGAGCTGCCCATGATGGTGACCTTCTCTGTCAGTTTCCTGCACATGATCAGGGTCCCCCAGGTAGCAGACAGTGGGAGCAAGGTAGCACTTCCTGCAGTTTCTTGGGGGTGATGGCTGTGAAGTGCAATGAGGGGAAGAAGCAGGTTGGGCAGAGAAAGGATTCTGCCGTGCAGACCCCGCACCTCTGATAAGAAAGGGTCAGCCTGGGCTGTGATGTCATGCTTCTGGTGAGAGAGGACCTGAGATCTGTATCCATCTTTGACACTCTTTTCCACAGTGGTTTGTGCAACCCTGAGCTAATTCCATTTCCACCCAAGTTGAGGTTATTTGCAGGGAGGGTCCTGGTAACATGTTGGTCGAATAGATAAAGGGGCAGAGCTGATGGAGAACTGTCACTGGCCACAGGACCATGGCAGGAGTTGTCTTCCCAGACACTCTGTCACCCTCTGGGGATGCATGGAGCCCTGGGCATCAGTCAGGAGCGGGTGTCACAGGGAACCAGGCCAAGTTGTGCCCAGGGCTCTCAGGCCCCCTCATTAGATGTCACAGTCTTGCAAGGTGAGTTTCAGAAGACCCTCCAGAGGAGCAGGCCTACTTGGAAATCATGAGAGGCTGAATCACTGCAGAGGAATTTCCATGCTTGTTGGGTGCTGAACATCCGACACGGAGAGCTGCCTGGGGACCAGGGCAGTCAGAGCTTCGTGCTTGGGGGGCATGGGGTTTCCATCTCGTAAGACTGCCCCACAGGGCGCCTTTTCTACTGCATTTTCTCTTTATGGTCCTGAATAAAAATGCCAGTCAGATGCAGATCAAACAAAAGGCATTTGAACACTGCAGGATTTGAGACAGGCATCCAGCTATCAGGAGGTGATTGCGTGAAAACATCAGTTAAGAGCAAGGTTTCCAATTTCCATACATGCTCAGCTTTGTCCCACAGGTTATTAAAACAACAAGCCCAACACTGCAAAGCTGTTCACCTGCACACACCCAGAGTGCTTGGAAAAGGAGACCAGCTTCTTTAATCACAGCTGCATGGAGCAAATTCCTGTTTCTCAGAGGAGCTGATTTTAAAGGTAGCTTGAAATTAAGTGACTCCAAGACCCACGTGGGCGTCCCAGCAGCAGCCATGTACCAGGGTGACTTCCCACGTCATGGACTGCAGTGCAGGGAAGGTTGAAATAATGAGGGGACTGGCTCTCCCTTCACTTGCGTCCTTAGTCTTTAGAATTCATCGAGGCAATTAAATCCTGATTGTTCCTCCATGCCGAATGCTCCGAGACACGAATTATAAGCAGTGAGCCTGCAAACTGAGTGATAACCCCTGGCCACTCAGGGGATGACCCCAACAGAAGCTTCCTCAGAAGGAGAGCCAGGTTCCTCCCAGTCCTCTCCACTCACCCATCTCAGCTCAGGTCATGTCCCAGCACAGGTCCTCGGCTCATTTCCTCGTCCCCGGGGAAGACAAAGGGGATGAGGAAATGGGGCGTGAAGATGGGTTGTCTGTGGGAGAAGCAGAGCTGAGTGAGAAGAGAAAAGAGGAGCATCCCAGACACAGGGACAAAAAAGGAGGAAGGGGAGGAGAAAGAGGAGGTGGGAAGGGGGGAGGGGGAGGAGGGAGAGAGAGGGAAGAAGGAGGGGGAGAGAGGGTGGAAGGAGAGGAGGGAGGGGGAGGAGGGGGAGAACGGGGACTAGGAGGGGGAGGGACACAGCCTGTGCTCATCACGCTGCTCATGACGAGCTCACTTCCCCTCTCTCTCTACCAGCTTTACTGTTACTTTGACGTCAAACAAAGCACACTTTTCTAAGTTTGCTCTTTGAAAAATCCTATAATTATGGTAACAGTGACAGCTTGACTCAGTGCAGTGCTCATTCACTACGACATACTTGCGATGGTATCTTACTGTTTCCAGGTACAGAATGAGCCACATTGTGGGCCCCCAGGAAGCTGGGTTATATGAAAACTGCAGGGTGGAGTCCACCCTCATCCGAACAAGAGAATGCCTCTGGGTGACGCTCTTAGGGGCTGAGAGGTATCCTATGAGGAGCCCCAAACTCAGCAGCTTAGAAAGAACATCACTAATGCTGCTCCCAGGGCTGGGGAGTGGGTGCCCAGGAAAGGCTGGGCTGTGTGATTCTCTCCCTGGCTGGAGCTGCAGTCCTCTGCAGACTCACAGCAGACAGCCCTCTTGGCCTCTCCAGCAACCCCTGAGGCAGTTGGACATGTTACAGGGCCTCTGGAACCCCCTTCCCCAGAGAACACATCCCAGGAGAGCAGGTGGGAGGTGCGTGCCCTTCTTCCACCCCCACTGAGTCCCTTCCTCCAGTGTCTGGTGCGTTCTATTCATGAAAGATTCAAGGAAGAGCTCCACAGACCCTACTTCCCAATAGCAGGAGCAACAGTCACTTGGGACTCTATTTTATAATCACCAAGAGATGGCCCCAGGCCAGTCCTGTCTGAGGACTAGGATCCCAGGTACTTCTCTGCTCTGCAAAAGTCTCCTGAATAGAAGGAGTAAAGCACACAGGATGGGGGTACTTCCCTGGTGGTCCAGTGGCTAAGACCCTGTGCTCTCAATGCAGGGGGCCCAGGATTGATTCCTGGTCAGGGAAATAGATCCCACACATCACGACTAAGACCAAGCACAGCCAATATATAAATACATACATTAAAACACACACACACATATACACACGATGTCCCACCATGGGGCTGAAGCGCTGTGTTTTTAAGTAGGTTAACATTTAGGTAACTTCCTCGAATGGACTATCAATTACTTCTGTTGAGTTGTGGGAAGAAATCAGGGATGGTGAACAGGGGAGGGGAAGGGGGAGGAATTCTGTGTCTGCATGCATGGAAGCGGGTGCTAGACATGGAGCGAGTCAGGACTCCTCTCCTCTGTCTTACATGCCTCAAGAAAGAAATGCTCATCTCAGACAGAAGTTGCATGGCTGGCATCTGGTCCTGGCCAAGAAGCCCGCACAGACAGTGGTCCAGGCGCAGCCCTTCACACCAGCCCTAGCCCCACTGATGAGCATGGGGCAGCCACAGTTTGATGTGCACATCCTTGTAGAACCAGCTGTACACTTCTCACATTCTTTTTCATTAAGGAAAGTGCTGCACGTGGGCATGTATGTGGCTGGAGTGATGTAGCAGTGGGAATATGTAGATCCTGCCTTCAAGGGGCTCACAGCCCAGCAAATGAAGCCCAAACTGCAGATCTGCGAGCCCATTGAGAATTGCTGATTTTTCCTGGAAGAGTGTTTCGGGAAAGGCTTCTGACAGAAGGTGAAATCTGAGCTTAAGCCTGTAAAGTTCGCCTGCATCTCAGTATGCCTGCCTAGTGTGCTGAGATGGGGGTGAGGGGGTGCCTCGATAAAAAGGCAGCTACTAGCTGGGGGTTCTGTCTGAGCAGCCAAAGAGGGAGGAAAGGGCAAGGTTCTTCTGAGTTCTGCCACCTCATGTGTTCCAGGCAGGTCCTCCCCCACAACACAAGCAGGCTGTAGCCCTGGTTAGCTCCCAAGAAGTGAAGAAGGGTGGCAGATGGAGCTGCCCAGGGTCCCAAAGCATCTTTCTCTGGCTCTGCTTCACCCCAGTTCTCTCCTTCAAAGCCACCAGGACTTGGGGAGTTTCAAGATTGTAATAAGTTCTCTAACTATTGGCAAATGTAGTTTCCTATTGACTCCCAGGTTGCTTTCCCTTTGGCCCAGTTCTGCCCTTGGGTGCACAGAGGGAAGCATAATTAACTGTCCCCCAAGTCAGCCCTCTCACACTCACCAGCCATCACCATGTTCACCCCAGTCTAGACCTGTGTTGTGCTGTGCTGTGCTTAGTCGCTCAGTCGTGTCTGACGCTTTGCGACCCCATGGACTGTAGCCCGCCAGGCTCCTCTGTCCGTGGGATTCTCCAGGCAAGTATCCTGGAGTAGGTTGCCATGCCCTTCTCCAGGGGATCTTCCCAACCCAGGGATTGAATGCAGGTCCCCCACACTGCAGGCAGATTCTTTACCGTCTAAGCCATCAGGGAAACCCAGTCTGGACTTCTTTGGCTCAAATTACTTCTACTTTCAGATAAAGGACATGAGGCTGCCTCCAAACACGTCTAGATTCATACCTATCTCTTCATCCGGAGGACCAGACTTTTATAATGGTGCAAATTAATTCCAGTCAATGAACTGTGTTTTGTCTCCCCTTGTGTCTATTTAAATAATTGGAGGTGGCAAATTCTGATTTTGAATTTGACTTAGCTTACGGGAGCTCTGACCGTCTTGACAGCTGCTTGGAAATTGCTCTGACTCAGGCTGAGTTGTGGCAGATAAACACCCAGCCACAACCTTGGCAATGCTGCTATAATTGATTATCGTTGGTGAAAGAGTGGTCAGTGTAAATGGCTTGAATGAGCCTGAGACACTTAGGATATATTGTTCAGCCACAGGGACTCTGATCCACACCAAAGTAAAGCAAAATAACCTCATTATTAACCCAACAGTGGAGCTGGCTCTTACCTCCCAATGAGTGGTAGTGCCGTTCTTGCTGTCACTGATAATTTTGGAAACCATTAGCAGAGCAAAGATTATTATTTCAAAAAAGGACTCAGACAGGTGGTGGCTCTCACCTTCTTTCCAGGAGCTGAGAGGTCAATATGCTTGTTTTCAGCTAGAAAGGGTTAAAGATCAAGATAAATTGGAATTATTGTCATGCAAAGAGCCTACTTGGTGCAGCAATGTGATGATGTCTTGTGTGGGATCAGCAGGCTAAGGCATTGAGAATTGAGAGTAGAGTAGAAACACGAGCGTTTTTAGATATAATTTAAATTTCACATATTTTAGGTTGAGGTACATTTTTTCATAATGTGTTAATAGTTATCAAAGTAATACACAGCAAAAAAAAAAAAAAAAAAGGAAGGTCCATGGATACACTGTAAGAGACACAGTTCCTGCGCACCTCAATTCTGTCTCCTACTCTTCAACGCCTTCTGTTAGGCATTCTGGTGGTTACCACCGAAATGTTCACAGCCTATTCTGCTATTTCATGCATCTTAAAATAATTTTCAGGCTTCCCAGGTGGTGTTAAAGCACCCCCTGCTGATGCAGGAGACACAAGAGATGTGAGTTCAATCTCTGAGTTGGAAAGATCCCTTGGAGGAGGGCATGGCAATCCCCTCCAGTATTCTTTCCTGGAGAATCTCATGGATAGAGGAGCCTGGAGGGCTTCGGTCCATAGACTTGCAAAGAGTTGGACACGACTGAAGCAGCTGAGCATGCACACGCACACCCAGCTCCAAAAAGCAGAACACAGGGAGAGAAGGAGGCAGGAAGAGGACAGGACCCCGGGTCCCTGCTGTGTGCCATCTGATGCCCGGTTGGCTGTGATGTATGTGGCACCTTGGTCTATTCCTGCTAAACCCCTTTTGAGTATGTGGTAGGTTTTCCATGAAAGCAGGAGAGACACGTGCTTAGCAAACTCTCAGAGCTCACACAAGAACAAAGGGACAGAGCAGGAACTGGACTGCAAGGCCACTCTGACTGCAAGCCAGAACTTGTCCAATAAATTACCATGAGCTAGTTGAATTCAGAAGCTTTGCCTGAATTCTTTCAGCTTTTGTTCTTCAGTCGCTCAGTCGTGTCTGACTCTTGGCAACCCCTGGCCCTCAACCATCCCTGTCCTTCACCATGCCCTGGAGTTTGCTCAAACTCATGTCCATTGAGTCAGTGATGCCATCCAACCGTCTCATCCTCTGTCGTCCTCTTCTCCTCCTGCCTTCAATGTTTCCAAGAATCAGAGTCTTTTCCAACAAGCCAGCTCTTACAGTCAGGTGGCCAGAGTATTAGAGCATCAGCATCAGTCCTTCCAATGGATGTTCAGAGGATTACAAAGGAATAGATAAAAGGAATAAAGGAATCCAATTTCTTTAGGATTGACTGGCTTGATCTCCTTGCAGATTTATGAACTGACATTTTCTGGGATGAAATTTTCTTTCACATCTATGATCATTACAAATAAAATCTAGAATAAGGTCCTGCTTAGGCTGATACAAAGTTAATAGCTTTGCAGAAATGTATGTCCAAGGGCCAGTTTGGTAGCTGGACCTTACATCACAGAGGCTGGAGATCTTCCCACCTGGAGAAATGAGGACCTGGCAATGCTGTCAGTTCTCAGAACCTCCAAGGAGGGTGCAACTGCCACAGTGTCAAGAGAAGGGACTTCACTCTTGGTTGGTCTCTGTCGTCAGATCGTTTTCCCATAACTGAAGGGGAGATTTATCAGTGGCAGAAATAAATTGCATTATATGCCACTCTGTCTTTGCAGTCCTGCGCGTTCTGTCTGTGTAATAACCTGCTATGATTATGTATGAACTTCTAAGTGGGAACAGAGGAGACTTAATTCCATTAAATTTCCCTGGAGATGGGGAGTCTGACTCAGTTCCAACACAAAGCTTCTGTTTGTTATTAAGCTTTAGTGTTTGGAGCACTATTTTGCAGAGTTGTTGACGGTGCCTTGATGAGATTTTTCAGTTTATGTAACCAGTCCAGGCTCCCCACACTCACAAATGTGAGATGTGGCAACACAAAGAACTTTCTTCCTTCTGAATGAGTAAAAAAGGCCCTGCTTTTCCTGCTCCTCAATCTAGGGGATGTGATCTCATGTAATTTCATTTTCCCTCTTTTCCACAGACCAGATTCTTTCTACTGATACAGAAGTTCTACTAACCACAGACACAGTTTGCAGATGATCTCGAATCACACGGTTTTGCAAAGGATGTGAAAAGTGGCAAACGCCATATAGAATCAAGAGAGAAGACAAGGGCTTTGGTTTAATCACACAAACTTGTTCTTGGCAATGTTGTCATGGCTGTGTGACTCTTGGGGTGCATAACAGAAACCCAGTGAAGGCTCTACACCTTACAAAAACTGGGGTGTGCACTATTTTTAAAGACTTTACTGTATGTGTTACAATATTGCTTCTGTTTTATGCTTTGTGCTTTGTTGTTTCTTCAAGTGATGATGCATGTGGGACCTTAGCCCCCCGACCAGGGATCAAACTTGCACCCACTTTATTTACTGGAAGGTGAAGTCCTAGCTATTGGACTGCCAGGGAAGTCCCAAGGATCTGAAGATTAAGAGGACAGGTTCTATTGACCTGAGACATGGTGAGTGAGAAGTTGACAGGGCTGGGAGCAACAGGAGGTCACCCATACCCTCTGCCTGACATTCTTGGCCATGCCCTCCTGTCTCAACACACCTGCTTTCTCTTTCTCTGCAGACTTCCCCTGCCACACGCTGACCGGTGCTTTCCTGTGACCCCAGCGTCCACAGCTGAGTCAAGTAAGTGTTGAGCTCAGGTCTACACAAATGATAGTACCTCTGTCCCTACTCACACCTCAGAGGGAGGCTCACCTGGATGAGCCAGACACATCTGCCTTGGATCCCCTCAGCCGTGGCCGAGGAGCCGGTGTCCCGAGGAGTAGGTTGGATTTTTCCCCACCACAGCCTTCCACGACAGAGGAGGGGAGTTGGCGGTGAGTGCTAGGGGAAGACTAATGTCTCCCGGGACTTCCCTGGTGGTCCAGTTGTTAAAACATCACACTTGTACTGCAAGGGGCATGTGTTCCAGCCCTTGTCGGGGAACTGAGATCCCTACCTGCCACACGAGGCAGCCGAAAAAGAGAAAAGATTGCAAAAAGCAGAGGAATGTCTCCGCAGATGCCCATGTCCTAATCCCGCATCCGTGAATGTCACCTTCCATGACGGGGGACCCTAGCAGGAGTGGTTAAGTCTTCATGTGGGAGATGACCCTGGACTTAGGCAGGTGGCCTGACATCAACATAAACTCCTCCTAGGAGGGAGGTAGGAGGGTCGGAGGCAGAGAGGCCAATGTGACCGTAGAATCAAAAGTTGGGGTCTTGTGATGAAGAGCCATGAACACCCCTGGAAGCTGGAAAGGCAAGGACCATGTTTGCCTGTGGAGGAGGGAACAGGCCCTTCCAGCTCCTCCGTGCGGCACAGGGAGGCCTGCAACAGACTTCCGATGCCCAGAACTTTATTTACTTTTGGGGTGGACAGTATTGGAATCTGCAGTTGTAATCTAGCTGGAATATATGAAATGCATCCTTTGAATTGTATCATTCATTTAGGTTTTTCTATAGTAATTTATCCAAAGGGTTTATGTGTGAGAGAAAAGGAGAAGAAGGGAGAAATATAAGGGTCAAACTGTCTTTATTTTTACTTAGAAGTGATTCTGGGTCTGGTGATAGCAGGGTTGTCCCCTGTTTTCAAGAGTGTGTGTAAAAAGCTCTACGGATATTGACTAGAAGTGACCGGAATCCCCGCAGGCTGCCCGTGTTTCATGCCCTCATCTTCCCCGTGAGTCACCATGAGGCTGAATGGCCCGAATGACTTAACAAGGGAAACTCTTCTTCCAGTTCATGTTCTCTATTGTGAAAACATCTGAGTCCCTGAAGTCAGTCTCTGGCACCATGTCTGTGCCCTCTAGGCTGAGGACACCGAGGCCCCAGGAAGACGTTGGGAGCACCCCATTTGGATGCTCGAAGTGGGCACTGGCCAGGGTGGGCATGTCCTTTAGAGGCAGGAAACACATCTGATCCCTGAGATGTGACCAAGGAGACTCTCAGAGCCTAGGAAGGGGTTCCGGCTCCTGGGGGCAGGATGAGGTTCATGGACTTGGTCTGTGATAGCTGTCTCGGACCAGTCCCCCAGGAGACACCTGAAAAGGGACTCAGACCCGTCCCTATCCAGGGCCCACTCAGCATCTGCATGAACCAGGGGAGCCAGATGGGCTTTCTGAACACTTCCGCGTTCATCCTCTGGCTACAAAGAACCCCACCAGCTCCTGAGGGATTAGATCTGGGCTTTTGTAACAGTCTGTCTAATCTTACTGTAGACAAAGTCTGTTTTGCTGAATTATTTAGAATCAGGCAAGATCTTCTGAAAATTTTAATTTGTGGTGTATACACCCATTCTTCACCTTTGCCTGAGAAAAAGTCAGGTTCAACCAGAAGGAAAAGTTGAACTGTTGGGAATCTTTCAGGGATCATGAGTTCATTGTTCAGGAGAAGGTGGGGGGCCTGGGTGTAGATCGAGTCTGACTGCAAGGCTGGCCAGCACTGCACTCTTGGGGCTTCAGAGAAAAAGCCTGACTCACCAGGTGAAGACAGTCAAACAATATGCATCCCACCAGGCACAGCAGGGCAGGGCAGGCTGCGATGGGAGTGCTCCCATGACATCTGGCCAGGTGCATGGAAACCTGAGGCCAAGAGCCAGCAAGGGGAAGAAGCGTTTCACACGTGTTTGGGTAACAAGCTTGACTCAAGGCAGAGAAGCAGGGCATGGGGAGCTTAACAGAAAAACGTCAGGAAAGCCATCCCTGTGGTCCCTCTGTGTGGTCTGAAATGTTTCGTTCATCTTGAATCTGAGGATGTGGTTCTTCTGGGCACTCTGAGAATGCATGAGGCCATCTCTGATTCTCCAGTGATTTCTGGAGCCCTGTTACTGTTCAGTGGGTACAGCTCAGTGATACTGTGTGCATTCGGCAGAATAACAAACATCAGCTGTCACATCAGAAAACCCCAAATTCTCAGGGGCTTCAGCCAATACACAGTTATTTCGTGCTTTCAGGAGTCCCATGAGAGTCTGGAGGCTCCTCCATCCTGGCTCCCAGGTCCCTCTGGATCACATGCCCAGGACACACGCCCACAGATCTCTTCTGCCCTCAATCCCGGGGCCGAAAGCAGTCACATGCCCACAGCGTAACTGCCAGGGAAGAGGGAGACTCAGGGGGCACAGGAAGTTTCAGAGAGCCCACCTATGCTGATGTCTCCACAGAAGGGTTGTTCACATCCCTCCAGATATCCACTTTCTTGCCTGAGACCCAAAGCCTGGAAAAGCCTTCCAATCACTCATACATTAAAACTGTACCATACTTCATGTAGAAACACAAGTTCATTCTTGCCCAGTTTTGACAAACACCGAAGCAGGAATTGGAAAATGGGATAACGAGGGGAGGTGACACTGTGTTTAGAAACTTTCTCAAAAGCTAGTCACCAGCTTGGAAAACTATAGCACCAGTGAGAAACCTGCTAATATTTGCTTTGTGAATAATCACTCAGCTTTTGTGTTTTTCTGTGTGTCTATGGGTAATGCTGCACATGGATGCAAGAAACTGATTTCTTAGGCCTAAACAGTTCTGGTTTGAAATACAGACAACTGTTATTTATCTTTGTGTTATCGTTACGGGCATAGCTTTTGAAAAACTACACGTATGGGTAGATATATCATCTATTTAATTATCATTTCAGGATAGAGATATGGGCACAGTGTTGTATTCATATTAAAGGGGTGCACAGGTCTGATGAGCTTGAGAACCCTGTTTCAGAAGGATTAACTCGGTGCTCTGTGACGACCTAGATGGGTGTGATGCGGGATGGTGGAGGAGGGTCCAAGAGGGAAGGGATGTATATATACACACAGCTGATTCACTTTATTGTACAGCAGAAACTAACACAACATTGCCAAGCAATTACACTCTAGTGAAAAACTTTTTTTTTAATTTAAAGATGCTTTGGGCCTAATTTAATGCCAGTATGAGGGAGAACCTGATAGGATTAATATGAAATCAGGGGGAAATGCACATTTAAAGAAGTCTGCAAAGTTAGAGGCAGGAAAGCCCCTCAGAGAAGAAACTCTGCAGTCAGCCCAGTCTAGGAGTGACTTAGATAGTAAAGAATCTGCCTGCAATGCAGGAGACTCAGGTTCAATCCCTGGGTCAGGAAGATTCTCTGAGAAGAGAACAGCAATCCACTCCAGGATTCTTGCCTGCAGAATTCCTTGGACAGAAGATCCTGAAGGGCTACAGTCCACGGGGTCTCAAAGAGTCAGACGTGAATGAGCGATCTAGCATTCAAAATATGAAGCAGTGGCCAGAACAAGGACATCGAGGGTCTGGGCAGAGGTAAGAAGTAACTTGGATCTCGTGGCTGATGCTGCTGTACTTAAAGCTCAGAAATGTTCCTCAGGGCCTAACTCAGGGCAGGGTCACTTCTGGTTCAGAGATGGAGCTAAGGGGCCCATTTATCCCTTATCTTAGAGCCCACATCAGAAGCTGCAGGCAAAGGGGGTGCTGAAAGAGCACAGAATGTGTAGACAGAAGCTCCAGAAACTGTCCCCAGGACCTTAAAGGACCTCTGAGCTCAAGATGCAGTGTCCCTCATGCCAATTATACATGCAATGTGACCCTCCTGAATAATTCCCGATACCCAGCATGTTAGGAAAACACTGATTGTAATTGAGAACTCAGTTAAGTAGGCAGGAAACAGAATTACATATTTTAGAAAGATTTTCACGCAAGTGTTTAAATGCAGTTTTGGCTGTAAAGTAAGTTTATATCATTATAACATTTAGTTCCTGGCTGATGCTGGATGCACTTTTTCATCTTTGGTTTCACTATTAAAATAATAAAAGCTGGGCTGAGGACACCAGATCTCCATACTTCAGTCCGACTGTGACTGGAGCAAGCTCCTGTGAAGGTGGACCAGAGATGCTGAACCTGCCCCGACCCTCAGAATGTAGGTCTGGGGGTGGCCGTGATGCAGCAGAGGAATGATTCTCCAATCGAGCATGGTGGCTCCTTGGCCACGTCCCCCTGGATCTCCTCATCCCTCTGATGGACTCTGTGCCCCTCGGCTGGCCTGGCCTCCAACAGCTGCCCCTGCAGCTTCTTTCAGGGCAGCCAGCAGGTGATGGCATCCCCAGGGAGCAGGGCATAAGTGCCCTGAGTTTAACTCCCGGTGTCACAGTGGAGCTGTCTGGCTGTGCAGAAATATGGCAGCCCAGCCCCTTTCCCTGGGAGAGGATCCATGCTCAGCACTCCCTTCGGGGTCAGGCTGAGCCCGAGACTCCACTCAGAACTGCAAGCATCCTGCCTTCATCCTACTTCCCCCCAGCCCCCTCGATCCTCAGGAACTCTTCCCTAATGCATAGTGTCTGACACTAACCAATCACTGCCTAGTGTCTGCTCTGGGGGAACCTGACTTCAGACAGGAGGTGAGCAGATGATTACCTGCAGGAGTAGAATCTCCACTTTCATTCAAAGCACAGGATCATCTGTTTTGCTTCATTTTATCTAAGCAACCCCCTAAAGAACAGTCTTCATCCCAGCTTCCTGTCTCTTTACCATGAAACCTGGGATGTAGCAGCTGGTGGAGGATGCAGAGGTCTGGAGCCTGGAGGCCCTGCTGTGTCTGAGACCATCTGCCAGTCTGGACCAGATGCAGATTCACACGGCAGGTGTCCTGACTCCAAAGTGAGAAAAGTGAAGTCGCTCAGTCATGTCTGACTCTTTTCGATCCCTTTGACTGTAGCCTACCAGGCTCCTCTGTCCATGGGATTTTCCAGGCAAGAGTACTAGAGTGGGGTGCCATTTCCTTCTCCAGAGGATCTTCCCGACCCAGGGATCGAACCCAGGGTCTCCTGCATTGTCGGTAGATACTTCACTGCCTGGATCTGACAGGTGTGCAAGTCTGACTTTCAGTTTGAAAATTCTAGGGTCTCTCAACTTGTCTGATCAGGTAACCCTACAGAGAACAGTGATAAATATGTATGTGTCTAGATATGTATTTACATATCACATACGTATGTGTATAGGTACACTTTGCTAATGTTAACCTTTTATCTACGTTTAAAACATGCTGGAATAAGTGATGACTATGACATGAAGAACACTTTAAACATTTAATTTGTTTACCAGCAGTACAACATCTTTTAGTAATGATGATAATATTTTAATGAGAGCAATAGAATCAAGTATGCTTCAGAAATTTTGAAAGAAAAATTTAACCTTCTGTAATATAGCAATTTGAGAGTATATTTTATATTGATTTATTTTTATATTTAGTTTCAAAGGCTGTCAGAGCAGACAAAAATATCTCACATGTGTAAAACATTGTTTATATACTCTAAATCTTAAAATTCATTATTGATCCTTCCTACTTTTAAGTTACCCTCCTTCATATTCATTTTAATGAATAACTTCATAACACATGAAGTCTTTTCATTTGGAAGTTTTTTTTTTTTAATCTGAATAATGTGTAGGTAAGAGTGACATTGAGGTAACACACTTCCTTCATTCTTAACAATAAAATTTTGTGGCAAAGCAGTTTTTTCAATATTCATCTCACAGTGCCTCTCTGTATATTGAGTGCTCTTCAAGAGACTTATTTACAAACCGGAAATGGATTCACAAGCTTAGAGAACAAACTTACAGTTACTGAAGGAGAGGGGTAAATTGGGAGCTTGGAATTGACATATACATACAGCTATATTTAAAATAGACAATCAACAAGGACCTATTGGATAGCACAGGGAACTTTGCTCAGTCTTCTGTAACAACCTGAGTGGCAAAAGACTTTGAAAAGGAATAGATAATGTATATGTATAACCGAATCACTTTGCTGTACACTTGAAACTAACACAATGTTGTTAGTCAACTATACTCCAATATAAAATAAATCTTTAAAAATGGAGTAAGTAGCTTCTTTGTGGAGAAGGCAATGGCAACCCACTCCAGTACTCTTGCCTGGAAAATCCTATGGACAGAGGAGTCTGGTAGGCTGTAGTCCACGGGGTCACAAAGAGTGACTGAGAAACTTCACTTTCACTTTTCACTTTCATGCATTGGAAAAGGAAATGGCAACCCACTCCAGTGTTCTTGCCTGGAGAATCCCAGGGACGGGGGAGCCTGGTCGTCTATGGGGTCGCATAGAGTTGGACACGACGGAAGCGACTTAGAAGCAGCAGCTTCTTTGTGACTCATCATCAGAAAACCGGCTCCACCTAGAAGAGGTGGGTAGAGTAGGTTGAACCTTCCTGGAGCACACGCTGACAGCCAGGTGACCATCGAGCTGTTCCTTTTAGCGGCCGAAGCCCGTCAGTGCCGGGAGCTGGTGGGATGGCCGGGCTTCATCTCCGCGGGTGCCTTGGGGACAGAAGGCCCACAAGCCCTCTGGGGCCGGGGTAGGCTGGGAGTGCCCCCTTCTGTCTTGAGCTGGGGAGTGGAGCCATTTGGATGAGAGACTGCAGGTGTGTTAGTCAGGGATGAACTTTCTTGCGGGTTTCCCAGGTGGCGTGAGTACTAAAGTACCCACCTGCCAATGCAGGAGACTCAGGTTCGATCCCTGGGTTGGGAAGATCCCCTGCAGGAGGACATGGCAACCCACCCCATATTCTTGCCTGGAGAATCCCATGGACAGAGGAACCTGGCGGGCCACACACAGCCCACGAGGTTGCACGGTCAGACACGCCTGAAGCAACTTTGCACACACGTGCACACACGAACTTTCTTGTACCTAAAAGCGAGTCTGAGGCAGTAACTGAAAGTAACAGGAAAATTTCTCTGAATGTTAGTCCAGGAATAAGAAGGGAATCTGGCCAAGTGTGCTCGGAGGTGGAAGTTAGAGGAAAGTAAAGCAGTTTCCTCCTGGGGCCCACAGCTTCCACCTGTCAATTAAACCATCCACGATCTTCAGTTCTGCTGAATAATTATACCAAGAGCTTTTTCTTCACAATTATACTTCAGGATAAAACCCCAGTGCTGCACATCCCATAGTTTGAACACTAGACCCTTAGAAGCACTGTCTCTGAAGTTCTGGGAAAACCAAGAACCTTGTAAAATATTAGGCTTCCCTGGTGGCTCAGCTGGTAAAGAATCTGCCTGCAATGTGGGAGACCCGGGTTCGATCCCGGTTTGGGAAGATCCCCTGGAGAAGGGAAAGGCTTCCATCAGAATCACAGCAGCCGCCTAGTCCCGCTGCCCCCCTGACCTCACCATCAGCAGCCCCGTCGTGAGCTGTGCATGTTTCACAGGCTGTTTGGGGCTGTCGCTCCCATGACTCCACCCTGCCCCTGTCCCTTTCACCCTTTCCCCTGTCCCCTGTCCCTTGCCCCTTGCCCCCTGATACTGTCCCCCATCCCTTGCCCCCCATCCCCTA